>QRFJ01005204.1:0-20276 GCA_006176705.1 Cocos nucifera
AAAATAAAAAATTATTTAATTTTAAATATCATATGAGATATGATTGATGCATGTCTAGACTAGTTGTAGAATAGTTCTACATAATTGTCTAGATTAGAATTTTATTTTGATTAGATCAATTTAAATCTAATTTTTTAGATTATTATGAGATAATTTAGATCTGAAAAATATGCATGATTTGATACATGAGATGTATGCAAAATATGCCATGATTAGATCTAATTTATATATGAGATATATGATATAGATCTAAAACTAGTTTTGTAGTATTGCATGTTCCTGATTAAGGCATTCCTCTTGGCCGTCCGGTCATAAGAATGAAGAAGGGTTTAAAGGCCCTCTCCTTCCATCCGATGGGGTGTTCTTATGATGTGTAGGGGTGCTGCGTTCGTCCTTAATCAGAAAATCCAAAACTTACTTTCTGCAAAACCCTAGATCCTGAAACCCTAGGATTTATTGTGCATATTTTGTTTATGAACCCTACTTAATTAAAAAATTAAGATTATGGAAATATTAATTAGGTCTAAAATTGAGAATTTTAGATCTAAGACATATTCATAATACTGGGTTCGGGCTTGGGTAGCTCAATTAGGTCTAAGCGGTTGATCAAACCGAATCAAGAGTTGGTTAGATGGGATCAACAATGCTTAAATTGACCAGCCTAATAGGATTAAGTCTGGGTCAAGATCGAGTCACGATCAAGCAAGACCTAATTAGGCTCAGAGGTTAGAGTCTGGATTGTAGGCTAACCCAATTGGTTCTGACTCAATAATTTGGTGTCTAAGGTAAGTTTGGCACATACGACCGACTGATTTTTAATTGGAAGCTACTCGACCTGAATGCGTTCTTGTACGAGTTAATGGCATATTCCTTCCACCGGTCTCACTTACCTGGCCATATCTGTTGACACAGTTCTGATCTGAGGTGGTCAATAATCCGAGCTAACCCATGCCACTAGGTTAGTCATAATTGTTATGACTATGACAAGTCTAGTTTAATGAGACCTGAATCAATTCTCCCTAAGAAAAGATTAAGTCTGAGGTCTTCCACCATTGTAGATGTGCGGGCCCTTCCCGGGGTTGATTGTTCTCGGCTGGATACAGTGGCTCAGTTGCACCGAAAAGATGCAACCATGTCTATTAGGCATTGGATGCTATGGGCTGGAGGATGAGTTGGGCTCAATATTTTGGATACGGTGAGAGACTCAATTAGGAATCCCAGTCTATGCAAATGGTGGGTCTGACTTAACTAAGGAGTGGATCAATATTTCGGATACGGTGAGATTCATGAATTAGAGACCAAGTTTGGGTGCACCATGATTAGAGAATCATTGAACAAGAGTTGTTCACTCATTGGCTAACCCATCACCAATAACTGTTAGGTGAGGTGATGAGTCAGTTGGTGAGACCGCACCACCCACTAGAAATCATTAATCATGGAGATTTTTGCATCTCTAACAGAGGGAGTGTAGGGATCCGAGAAAATAGTGGGAGCTAATTTGTTTAAAAATAAAATCCCTAAATAAATTGGTCAAGTCATAAATTACAGTATCTAACTAGAATCTTTGACTCTCTACAGAAAAATGTCTGCGTCCAACCCATTGGCACGTATCCTGGACACACATAGACTGACTGGACCCAATTATAAAGATTGGCTCAGGAACTACAAAATTATTTTGGGTTTTGAGAAGTTAACCCATGTATTTGGACCAGGACCCTCCCACCTTACCAGCCCGTCCATCCACTGAACAGAGAGCATCTCTGAAAAAATGGATAGACGAAGATAATAAGGCCAGATATTACATGTTGGGCTCGATGTCTGATGAGCTCCAGCGCCAACATGAAGATATCGGGACTGCTCGCCAAATGTTGGCTCACCTGCAGGAGATGTTTGGTGAACAGAGTCGCGCAGCCAAATATCAAGTCACGAAAATGACTTTTTAAGGCTAAGATGCGTGATGGGCAGTCAGTCCAAGATCACTGTCTGACAATGATCAAGGACATGGAAGAGCTTGAGAAGCTCGGTGTGAAGTTAGGACTTGGATCTGCAGAACGATATTATTCTGCAATCCTTGACTGATGCATATGGGCAATTCATCATGAATTACCACATGCATAAACTTCAAAATTCCTTGGCCGAATTAATGAATATGCTGGTTACCGCTGAGCTTTCTATGAAAGGTTCTAAAGGCTCAGTTCTTGCTATGGAATTCTTCCAAAAGAAAGTCTTATTCTGTTATGAAAGAAATAAAATTGCAAATGGTTTTTTATTAACTGGTCTTTATCAGTAACATATTGATGTATCATGATTTCTAACTATCGAGCTTAAAAATGTGAATTTGCCAAGCACTTGACCTTCTTTAGGAGATATGTCCAAATGATCAGATATCTATGGCACCTGAGATTAGGTCATATAGCAGAAGATAGGATCAACAAATTGATGACAAAATGAGCCAAATGACCTAGGGATAGTCCAAATGACAGGTATCTATGGCACCTGAGATTAGGTCATATAGCAGAAGATAGGATCAACAAATTGGAGAAAAATGGGCTATTGAGTCCATTGACTTCCGAGTCATATCCAACTTGTGAATCTTGTCTTCAAGGCAAAATGACTAAACTCCCTTTTGTTGGACATGGGGAAAGGGCCACAGATCTCCTTGCCCTAGTACATACTGATGTGTGCGGCCCATTTGATGTGCCGGCTAGAGGCAATTTTGTCTACTTCATTACCTTTACCGATGATCTGTCTAGGTATGGGTATGTGTATCTTATGAGACATAAGTCTGAAGCTTTTGAAAAGTTCAAAGAATTCAGACATGAAGTAGAAAAATAAACTGAAAAACCCATTAAGGTTCTTCGATCAGATCGAGGAGGTGAATACCTTAGCCGGGAATTCCTAGACTATCTCAAGAAAAATGGCATAGTCTCTCAATGGACTCCACCAGGAACACCTCAACTCAACGGGGTTTCAGAATGGAGAAATCGGACTCTATTGGATATGGTTCGATCCATGATGAGCTTCACAGACCTCCCTGATTTTCTTTGGGGACACTCATTGTTAACTTCAATTTATCTACTGAATAGGGTTCCCTCTAAAACCGTTCCTACCACACCGTATGAGATATGGCACGGTAAGAAACCAAGTCTGAGTCATCTCAGAATTTGGGGTTGTCCGGCTCATGTCAAAAGACAACAAGCGGACAAGTTAGAGTTTAGGTCCTTTAGAGCTCGATTCATAGGATATCCTAAAGAGTCATTAGGATACTATTTCTACATTCCAGAAGACCACAATGTGATTGTGAGTCGACATGCCATCTTTCTTGAAAAATAGTTTATTCAAGATAGCGGCATTGGAAAGCAGATTAAGCTTGATGAGAAAGTCTCACAAGTACAACGAGCTAAGGACCAATTGGAACCAAATCAGGTTGAGCCAATAAGAACACTACCTCCTCCACCTCGTAGATCGGAAAGAGTTTTCCATCCCCCTGAAAGATACTTAGGTATTATTTCAGAGGAAGTAGAGAAAATGTTCCTCGTAGGTAATGGTGCTCATGGTGATGATCCCAAAACCTACAACGAGGCGATATCAGATATCGACTCCGAGAAATGGCTAGAGGCAATGCAGTCAGAAATTGACTCGATGCACTCAAACCAAGTCTGGACCTTGGTAGATCCACCAGAAGGTATAGTACCTATTGGGTGTAAATGGATCTTCAAGAGAAAGATTGGTGCAGATGGAAATGTGGAGACATTCAAGGCTAGACTAGTGGCAAAAGGTTATAGTCAACGCGAAGGCATTGACTATCAGGATACCTTTTCCCCAGTAGGCTATGCTAAAATCCATCCGCACATTGCTTGCCATTGCAGCCTATTTCGATTATGAAATATGGCAAATGGACGTGAAAACGGCATTCTTAAATGGATATCTTGAGGAAGATATCTATATGGAACAGCCGCTAGGTTTCACATCCAGTGATACTGATCACAAGGTTTGCAAGCTGCAAAGGTCCATATATGGACTTAAGCAAGCATCTCGGAGCTGGAACACTCATTTCAATGATGTGATCAAAAAGTTTTTGGTTTCATCAAAAATGAAGAGGAACCATGTGTTTTCAAAAAGGGTCAGTGGGAGCGCTGTTGTCTTCCTCGTATTGTACGTGGATGACATCCTCCTTATTGGGAATGATATTCCCATGTTGACATCAGTCAAAATATGGTTGTCCAAGGAATTCTCCATGAAAGACCTAGGTGAAGCATCCTTTATTCTAGGAATTAAGGTCTATAGGGATAGACCGAATAGGATGCTAGGACTTTCACAGAAGATGTACATAGAGGAAGTACTAAAGAGGTTTAGTATGGAAAACTCTAAGAGGGGATTAATACCCTTCAGACATGGTATTCATCTTTCCAAGAAGATGTGCCCTAGCACACCTGAGGAAATAGAACGCATGAGCAAGATCCCTTATGCTTCTGCAATAGGGAGCCTCATGTATGCCATGCTATGTACACGACCTGATATAGCCCATGCTGTGAGTGTCACAAGCAGATATCAGTCAAATCCAGGTGAAGAACACTGGACTTCTGTGAAATGTATCCTTAAGTACTTGAGAAGAACTAAGGATATGATGTTGGTCTTTGGTAACGGAGAACTCCAAGTCCAGGGATACATAGACTCGGATTTCATGTCCGATATAGATGATCGAAAGTCGACATCTGGGAGTCTGTTTGTGTGCAATGGTGGTGCTGTCAGCTGGAAGAGTTCCAAGCAAACGTGATAGCAGATTCCACCATGGAAGCAGAATATATCGCTGCATCAGAGGCTGCGAAGGAAGCATTCTGGTATAAGAAGTTTGCTGCAGAAATTGGAGTAATGCCATCAGATGCCATTCCTCTATACTGCGACAACAATGGCGCCATAGCCCTTGCTAAGGAGCCGAGGTCTCACCAGAAAATCCAAGCACATTGAGCGGCGATACCACCTCATCCGCGATTACCTCGAGAAGGGTTACGTCGAGGTCAAGAGAGTCGAACTCCACAGATAATGTGGCAGACCCACTTACAAAGCCGTTGGGCCAGCAGAAGATCGAAGCCCACCTTGAGAAGATGGGACTTAGACTTGTAGCCAATTGGCTTTAGGACAAGTGGGAGATTGTTAGATATATGTGCCCTAGAAGCCAGAATTGGCTGACACTTGTAATACACTTCTAGGGGCAAAATTATAATTTTGACTATAATCAATAAAATGGGTTATTTTCTATCACATATGTGTATTTAGTGTCTGTGATACATCCTTTGAGTTAATGGTAATGATAATTCATATTTTCAAGAGTTGAAAATTTAAGACATGAATAATCATTATTAACTCATAAAATGCTCCCGACCATAGGATCATCACGAGGATGGTGATTGATCCGGAAGGTTGGTGTACAATCGCTTCTCTTTAGTAGATGAGTCTTGAGTCTACGGTGTGGAGACACCGGAGCGAGAGTACAGGTACTCGTTAGAGAACGAGGGCACTGAGCGTGACCACCTCGAGTAGTCATTAGGAAGTCTACCTTCTCGTCAATGACTGACTCGATGCTGCAGTAGTGTGTCTGGTTCTTTGACCTGAGGTGCATCGGCAGTTCACCTTGAGGGTGTTATAGTTTGACTACACCATTACTCGATCTCCTAGCCATATGGAAATCCCTGAGGTGTATGTTGGCTATAGCATGTTCATTGTAGGAACTGGATTGCATCAAGATGGAATCTATCTACCTCGGTGGTAGAGGAGCAGCCCTATGATGATCATGAGAATCAAGTCCAGAAGCCCATGGCCATGGCAGAGTGAAATAATAGAAAGAGTTTCTATTTAGATTTTCACATTGGACTTGAATCGAATGATTACATCATATGACAGAAACTAGGGTTTGACGAGTTCACCTTAACCCTAATCTGATCGGGGCTCAAGATAGAAGAACTTAATCACACAGGTAGCTGCACCAAGAGGTTCGCATTCAGCTCTGATGGGTTGCCACCATATACTGCTAGGTGTCACTGGTGGATTTTGGGAGCAATTAGAATGATTTAGATGATCGATCATTCTAGCTGTTCGAATCAGAAGAGTTCTGATCCATCGAAAGGAGTTTCGATGATGTCGATGATAGAGATCATGACATATCCCATTACCATACAGAACTGAACCTAACTGGGTCACACAAACAAGGGTTTGAATCTGGTGATCATCAATTGAACTGATCCAGTTCAATTGATCTGAATGAGATTCAATTAGGTTCAAGAAAATCGTGCTAGCACTCGATTGAACCTAACGTTCTTCTTTTACTATCATAAATAAGTTGTCCTGACTGAGCCAAAGGAGTTTGTGCTCAATCAGAGGCCTTCACTTATGGTCTGACTGGAGCTTGTCCAAGTCAGAAAAGGTTGTCTTATTTTGTAAGACAATACCTGCCATTTTTGGTCACCTGCCATTTCTTGTCCTTTGACTTTGGTCAAAAGTTGACCTTTGACTGGTCAAATATTGACCATTGATACTTTGACTTCTGTCCACATGTGTCATGCACCTATTGGAGAGCTGGTGGGGGCTTGTTCCCCTACCAGAACCTGGCAAGGAGGAGGGCGCATGCCACCCTTGGCGTGTGCCCAAGCTGGAGGCGCCCAGGAGTCCCTATTGGACAGGGACTCCATCTCCTTTTTGGATTCCAATTAGACTTCTCCTAAGAACCAAGTTTGACTGGTCTTAGGCACCATCTAAGGAGGAATCCAAGGGACTCTATTCCTACCAATCAGATTTAGATCTGATTTCATAAAGGGTTGTGATTGGTTGGGAAGAAGAGGAGTTGGATCATGCATAGTCTATAAATAAGACCCTGCGCCCAACCCAAAAAAAATTGAAAATTCCCATGCCCCAAGGCTGGTTCTCTCCTCCTCCTCCATGCCAAGCCCATCTTCTCCCTCTCCTCTCCATGCCCAAAGTGGTTTGGGATCTTGGTTGGTGCAATCCAGATGAGAGAAAGGCGATAGAAAGCTAGAAGGCTGCGCTGCTGCAAAGGACAACTGCTAATCTTCGAAAGGTATTTTAAAGATCCTCCAAATCAGATCCAGATCTAATTTTTGGAGATGTGATAGAGAAGAAGAGGATCTCCAGATCTAGCCTGAGTGGATACCGATAGAGGCCAGGCACTTGCATGGCTAGATCCAGAATCTTCCACTGCTTATAGGATTATCAACGGATAATAGGATTACCCTACATCAAGGTAAATTAAATTTGATTTAATTTATCTAAATTTATTTTAATTATTAAAATAATAAGACTCAGATTTGAAATATTTCAGATCTGATCTGCATTAAAGAGAAAAATTTTTGAAATATATCTCTTGATCCGATCAGATCTGAACGAATCTGATCCAAAAAATTAGGATTTTTTCTTCAAAGGAATCTCAGAGCAAATCCCAACAACGTGTGGCTTGATCAGCTCTTCATAGGATAGAAGAGAACCAATCAGCATCCCTAGCTTGGGAACCTAGTCCCTATGACATCGGCCATGCCCAACAATAATAGAACACAACGGAATGCGATACTAGAAAATACCATGAAGAAGAAGAAGAAATAAGGGGAAGAGAACTTTTATTAAATAACCACTCGCTGGTTTATAATAGAAGCTCTCCCGATCTCTCGATCCCTCATAGATACTAGAGGATCCTTAGATGATCTCTTCTTTCCCTCTCTCTTTTGATCTCTAACCCCACCCTTGAGTGTCCTTTTATATAGGAACAACCCTAGGTTACAAGTCCCTCATGAACTCAACTCTCTAAGTACAAGATAAGGATAAACTCAGAATCTCCATTCTCGCAAGACTCTGTGCAGTCAGATAAAACTACCAAGTTCATGACCCAAACAAACTCAGATTGCAACAAAATTTGATCCATTGGATTTGAAATGAAAAATCCTTTAAGATAACACCTTACCCACTTTGAACCAACTTCTGCGGAGTTTCCAAAATGTCACACAATGTTGCATGGGTAAACTACATTCTGTTATGCCTCATTGCACTAGCTTCTTTGCTGACCAATGTACATCTCGAGACATGTGCCCCCAGCCCAATTCTCTTGAGTACTCCTTATAGATCTTTTACACATTTTCTCAGGTAATTCTAGGGCTCACATTTGGTCTTCAAGTTGCCTAAATCTCAAGAGAGTGTAGTCGAACCTCGAACCCATCCAGCGACCCGATCTAGTTTACACCTCGACCCATGTCCGGTCCAACCCCAATTCGAGGAGCTGTGATATATTGACTTAGGTTCGAATCTATGGGATCATGCACATTAGATGTTGTAACCTGATCAGATGGTTGATCGACGATTGAAAATTGTTCTAAGGTCAAACAAACAATGCGATTGATGTTTGACCTAATGCAAGTGTTGTAGGAGGATCGATTAGCAATTAGATTGCTAATTAAATCAATTTAATTGAGCAATTAGATTGAGATCAAGTCTAATTAAATTAGATTCAATTAAAATTAGTTTAAACTTAATTTGATTAAGTCTAATTAGTTTATTAGATAAGCCAATTATAAGGAAGAACAAGTCCTAGTTCAATTAGAACTTGAGTGCACCTAATTTTTAATTAAATTAAAAATTAAATTAGATTTAAATATAATTTAAATCTAATTTAATTAGACTCTTAACTGAATTAGGATTGTCTATTAATTAGGTTAACTCAAATCTAATTTAAATGAGATTTAAATTGGGTTTAAGATGGCTTTGACCTAGTCAAAATAGGAGAGTCCTAGTTTGACTTGGACTCCTCCTTTCCTTCTGTCATATTAGAGATTCCACGCTTACTAATTAATTTTAGAGTTTTTTACATGATTTCCCATGCCTAATATAGCTTCTCCATGCCCCATAATCTCAGGTTTTGGGATCAAGTTTGAATTGGTCATAATTGGAAATTGGTTTGGATTTGAACTCTTCTTGATAGAGTTATAGAAATCCAAAACTCTTCCTTATTGTTTGTGCCAACCTTCCTCATGCCTACTTGATTTTCCTCACTCCTTTTGGTCTTCTTTTGTACATGGAATGAGAAGGTCTCATGCCTAATTTTGTGGAAGGGGTGTCCAAGAGTTGGACGCCCCATAGGATTCCTTAGAATCCTCCTTAAAACTAGGTTTTGACCTAATCAAAGGGAGGAGATTGTGGGATGCCTCCTTCAAATGTTTTTGAGTGTCAAAATCCTTGAAAATTCAACCAAAAATAGAAGAGAAAGAGAGGATGGTGTGGGTAGTTTTGAGGTGCCAATTATCATGGAGAAGACCCTTTCTTTTGGACATCAAATGTTGATGTCTTGAAGGGACAAAGGTAAGAGAAGATTGTCTTCTCTTATTTTTTCTTTTAAGTATTTTCTTTTTATTTTTTTATATATTTTTTATGTGATAAAAAATTTGAGAGAGAGAGGGAGAGGAATAGGGCATGGGGATGAGTGCTCCAAGTTGTTGGGGCATGATGTTCTTTTTGGATATGATCTGATTATATCCTGATGAGAGAAGAAGAAGAGAAGAAAGGTCTACTCTTAAGATTTCTTTAAGAACCTTTCTTCTCTTTTTATTTATAAATTTTTTTTATGAGAAAAATCTAATAATGTTAAATCTAGAAACATGAGAGAAACCTAGAGGAGGTCTCCTCTTATCCTAACATAGCGATGTTTTTAGGATATTGATCATTGATGTCCTAAAAGAGAAGATCTATCTTCTCTTAAGGTGTTTTCCCTTGTCTTTATTTTCTAATTTTTGGGAGATCCAAGGATTGGATTTCTTTCTTATTCTTCCTTTTATTCTTCATCTCTTGAAGTGTCCAAGAGATCTAAAGAATATTTTTTAGATTAACCATCAGGAGGGTTCCGCAAGAAGCTAGTACTTCGAGCAGATCTTCCTTTGATGAACCTCTGATTTATATTGCAGCCTCGTGTGGACTTTTTGTAGAGGCTAGACATATGTGTGGCTCCAAAGGCAACAACAAAAATCAACCATGGAGTTCTCAACCCATGTGAAGATAAGAGATCTGATCTCTTCTTGACCTAGATGTGATTTGGGGTCTAGATTTAGAACTATTCTAGATCTAGGATATTGATTTGATCAATACCAAAATATTTATTTTTAGATTTATGCATGCATTATGACATATTATAGATCCTAGGTGTAGGATTTAATAATTAGATTACATACTTTTATAGATTAAATAGTTTAATCTACATCTTCCATTGTGTTTAATTTCAAAAATATTTTGAAATTCAAGCATGAATCCCTGCATATTTTTCATCAGTGGTATTAGAGCATCTAGGTTCTATTATAACATGATCATGTTTGCATTAAGATAAATTCAAAAATAAAACTCTATAGATCGCACATACTAATTATAAGGTTTTTCTGCTATAAGGTTTATCCCTTACAGTGGAGAGGTTGTCTTAGTATGTGCTGATCTATAATTTTGAATCATGAATAAGTTAGATATAATTTAAATAATTTTATAATTTATTTTTTAATTTTAAATTTAAAATTAAATAGATGTTAGATTTATTTTAGATTATTTAGATTAGATCTAAATAATATCGAGTCGGACATACTGATTATAAGATTGTCCTGCTATAAGGTTTATCCCTTATAGTGGAAAGGTTGTCTTAGTATGTGCTAAATTGAATAAATCATAAATATATTAGGTGAGATCTAAAGTAATTTATGATTTATTTTTAAATTTTAAATATAAATTTAAATAATTTATGATCTGATCTATGTGATATATTTTATGTTTAGATCTAAATCCTCTTGTTGCATATATTGATATATATTTTTTTATTTTGAATCTAGAATGTATATATGTATGACATATTTATTTTATAGAATTTAAATTGAGAACTTACTTTCTAAAAAATCATAGATTCAAAACCATAAGATGGGATCTAAATATTAAAATAAATCAGATCTAAAATCATGTATTGAATATGATTCAATGTAAACTTTTTAGAATTTGAAAATATTTCAAATGATCAAATCAGAAATTAGTTCTAAGATTCCATAAACCCAAATCCATAAGCCTTGAACTTAATTGAGAATTAAATGATTATTTTGGATCTAGGTTTGTGATTTAAAGATCCTAAGATAATTTCATAAAACATGGATTAAAGGATAACGAGTTAGCTTTGATCAGGTCCTTAACTAGGTTAGATCTAGGGTTAGATTAAATATGAACTAAGTTAAGAAATTAATCAAATCTAATTAATAGTTAATTAGAATTAGATCATTTTTATAGATCAATTCAATAGTTGTAGTTGATCAAAGTCCATACATCTAATAAATGAATACAAATCGTGGCTCAATGGTCGAGCCCAAGTCTTTAGGCAGACTAAATCAAAACTGATAAATTGATTGGTATCTAAGATAAGTCTAAAATTCTCAGATCGATGGTTTTTAATTGGCAGTCTGCTTACCTGGCTATTTCTAATAGTGTCTAAGGCAAGCCTTGGCAGACCCTCCCACCGATCTCACTTACCTGGCCAATGTGGTTAATCAGGTCTTGATTAGATTGCTCATTGATTCATGCTAACTCATATCATATAGAAAATTAGTGAGACTGATTTTATTCAGTAAGACTGATCTAGGTGTCCATGGATCGATATTGATCCTAGTCCTTCTTAAAGACTTGAGAAGTCAGTGGGAGGACTTGACTTGGTGAAGTCAGTGGGAGCAAATTGGTCCATATCCTTTCTATCCTTAAATTACAAATAAATTTTAAATCCTCTAAAATTATTAGATCCTTAAAATAATAAAGTTATGAAGATAATTGAGTCATAGCATTCCATTAAGGTGTTTGATAATGAGTCTATTAACTCAATAATCATTAGAGGCCCATAGACCTAGTGCTTGTTGACTAATGAAATTATTATTCATCATATGATGTCTTGAATGTGTCTCTCTAATGGTGGTTAGGTTGACCAACCATAGTTAGGCTTAATCATTTGTTGGTTAGATGCACCAAGTACAATCATGTTACTGGTTGGACCTAATCGGATCCTTATAGTGCAGGACCTAGCCTACTGATTAGGTTTTAAGGGTAAAATTAAATTACTAGAAGTTGTTTCAAGAAATAATTGATTATGAACCTATTTTTTGATGTACATGGGTTGACCAACCATAGTTGGGCTTGTGTGCAGTCTATGTGGATTCTAGTACCTACTAGAGAATTAAAATAATTCTCCGAGTTAGAGGTAGAGTCGACCAATTCAAATAAAATAGTTGGAGAACCTTAAGACTAAAGTCCAAGTCTCTAGGCTTTAAATAATTTATATACTTAGGTTATTATTCTTTTTTCTTAAATTAAGGCTAAACCCTAATTACTCCTATCATAGTTAGATAGTGATGACTTAAGAAACCCAACTTCGATAATTAGTATCGAAAGTTGAATTTAGTACAGCAGTATGAATGGATTCGTATTCAGACTTCTCAGCCCAATCAAAATAATTAATCCAAAATTGATCCAAATCAGACATAGTGCTTCTACTATTAGAAGCAGGGTCATAGGAAGAAGAATTATCTACTTTTCTTGACCATAACAGGCTGAACAAGAGAAAGGAGCAAGATTTGCTTATCAAAGATGTTATATGATAATACCTTAATATTTCTCTATATGTAATTTTACTACCTGGATATTAGATATCGGTGGTCTTATACAATTTATTACAAGGACTATAAGAAAGTGGAATATTTGAAAATAGTAAGAAATACTTGAACATTGGAGATGAAAGTTCTATTCCAATCCTAGCTTTAGAAATTGTCAAGCTTATTTTAAAAAGATGTCATGTTAAGTGATTGTTACTATTGTCCATCATTTTTGATAAATATGATCTCTATTGACCTTTTGGTCGAAAATGGTTATCATTTATCAATAAAAGAGATTATTATGATATTATTATGAATAATATTACAATAATACATGGATAATAAAGAAATAATATTTAATATTTATACAGTCTATTAAGTGTAATGTACATAATAATAAATATCCAAGTTAGATTATGTCATGGATGTCCAACTTTGGCATTATAGGCTTTGTCATCTTGACAAGAACAGAATAAACAGGTTAGCTTAAGAGAAAAATCTTAACATCAATGATTGTGAATCATTGATAACCTATGAGTCTTATCTTTTTGGAAAGATGACAAAGTCACCTTTTACTGAAAAAGGTAAAGGAGCTGATAAAGTTTTAAGTCTCATACATAGTGATATATGTGGACTTATGAACTCAAGGGCCAAAAGAAGATATCAATATTTCATTATAGATGACCTATCTGGGCATGGGTGCATGTAGCCTGAATCATTTGAAATGTTCAAACGATTCAATAATGAAATAGAAAAATAAATAGGAAAAGATATTAGAACTCTTCGATCAGATTGAAGAGGCAAATACTTATTCAGTAAGTTTGTGACATATCTAGGAGAGAATAGGATTCTATCTTAGTAGATTTATTTTCAGAAAATAATGTATCTCTGAAAGGAGAAATTAAACTTTGTTAAACATGGTTTAATCTACGATAGAGTTCACTAGTCTGCCTATTTCAAGGTTGTGCTCTTATAACTACTTGTTTTACTCTGAAATTATATCGAGTAAATCTGTTGTAAAGACTCCATATGGGATATGGATCAGGCGTAGACCAAGACTCTCTCATCTTCGAGTTTAGGATTGATCGGCCTATGTTATGGTTTGCACACAGATAAACTTGGATTTTGGTCCAATAGATATTTAAGAATTATTAATTCTACCATGTTGAAGAACATAAGATGATCATTAGCAGTAAGGCATTTCTTTTGGAAAAATGTTCCTTAGAGAAGGAACTGATGCCTAGGAAAAGTTTGACTGGTAGAAAATGAACCGGCATAATCTAGTAAACCTATAGAATTAGATTTGATCAGATCAAACCTGAAGCCAATTGAAATGGCACCTTTAAGGAGATTTGATAGAGTACCGCATTAGCCAGACAGATACTTCAGTATCTTAGTCTAAAATTTTTTAGTTCAAAGTGGGTAAGGAGTTATCTAAAGAGATTTTTCATTCCAAATCCAACGGATCAAGTTTCCTTGCAATCCGAGTTCATTTGGATCACGAACATGGTAGTTATATCTGACTGCATAGAGTCCTGCGAGAATGGAGATTCTGAGTTTATCCTTATCTTGTACTTAGAGAGTTGAGTTTGTGAGGGACTTGTAACATGGGGTTGTTCCTATATAAAAGGACACTCGAGGGTGAGGTTAGAGATCAAGAGAGAGAGGGAAAGAAAGAGATCATCTAAGGATTCTCTTGTATCCGTGAGAGATCGAGAGATCGAAAGAGCTTCTATTGTAAACCAGCGAGTGGTTATTTAATAAAAATTTTCTTCCCCTTATTTCTTCTTCTTCTTCTTCATGGTGTTTTCCGGTGTCGTATTCTGCTATGTTCTATTATTGTTGGGTGTGGCCTATGTCATAGAGACTAGGTTCTCACACTAGGGAGGTTGATCGATTCTCTTCTGCCCTATGAAGAGCTGACCAAGCTGCACGTTGTTGGGATTTGTTCTAAGATCCCTTCGTACATGACAATTGGCATCAGAGCAATATCGAAAAAGAAGAAGATGACCTCTACATCAGCATCCATGGTGGGAACGGGGGATTCATCATCCTCGACCTTGGATCCCATTCCTACCTCAGGAGGAGGCATGGCAATGGGTGGAGCACATCCAGTTAATGATTTCCTGCAAGGGCTATGGATTGCATCTCCGATTATCTCCACCGACAATCGACTATGGAAGTGCGAGGCCCAAATAGCTAAGGTTGAAGGGCAAGTGAAGGACCTCGAGGGTAAGGACGCAATCCTTCGAGGTTAGATCGCTGCTCAGCTAAATCAAATTTTCTTCGATATGGAGTAGTGCAACAAGGAGTTGGAGACCATGGTGAAGGCTCTCTAAATACAGGTGGTTGACCTTTTAAAGAAAAAAACTACCACAGGCATGCCCTCTTCTACCTCAACAATGGAGGTCACAAGTGAGGCTATGCATCCCCTGCACAAGCTTGATGTTCCCAAGTCGCAAGAGTTTTGCAGGCAGTGGTCCGCAAAGGAGGTAGATAACTTTCTTTTCGCTGTAGAACAATACCTATAGGTTATCCAGCATAAGGGGTGAAGCCATGAAGGTGAGCATGGTGGCCATGTTCTTGAGGGATGTGGTGATGCTTTGATGGTGACATCGGGTTGACGATGTGAAGCAAGGGGTTGTTCCAATCACCACTTAGGCACAGTTCCAAACTAAACTTTGAAAGCAATTCTTCTTCGAGTTTGCTAAAGATGATGTCGAGCATGACTAGGCGACCCATGCAAAAGGGTGATGTTTATGAGTATGTGCGAGAGTTTAGCGAATTATTGTTGGAGGTGCCAGACCTCAACCAGGAGGACTCTCTCTTCACCTTCCTTGACGGGCCCAAACCATGGGCCAAGATGGAGTTGCAACGAAGAAGAGTTAAGAGTTTCAATGAGAAGATAGCTCAAGCGGAGGCTCTTATCGAGTTCAAGACTCAACTCACAGCTCCCAAAGCCCAAGCATCCAAATAGGGCAAAGGTGGGGGAGTGAAATCAGATCACAAGGGAGGTGGAAAAGGCTCGAATTCGAGCTCCTCAAGTGGAGGTGCTTCCCAAGCAAAGGGCAAAGGGGTGGTGCAAGGTACCAGCACTATCTCATGCTACATTTGTAATGGACCATATAAGGTGAAGGATTGTCCATTAAGGGACAAGATCGCATCTATGATGGTGGAGGAGCAGCAAGAGACCGACCAAAGGATGGGTTCACTCAGTCTCAACGCCCTAAAGGTCAAGGGCCCATAAGGCCTACTCTACGCACCTATCAATATCAATGGTCACACCTTCCACGCACTCATTGATACGGGTGCCACTGACTTCTTTGTGGACTTAGCAACGGTGAAGAAGCTCAACCTGAAGATTGAACATGATGAGCACACGTTCAAGGTGGTCAACTTCGTAGAAGAAGCTACAAGCAGAACAGCCAAGGATGTTGAGATCCAATTCGGTACAAGGATCGGATGGATGATAGCGATGGTCACCCCTATCGATGACTATGAGGTGGTCATCAGTATCTCTTTGCTAACCCAGCTACATGCCATGGTAAAGGCGAATTCAGATGTGGTGGTGGTTCTGAATTCGAGTGTACCTTGTGTGGTTCAAGGAAAGCAAGTTAGAAGGACTCCGCAATGAGTCCTATCGATAATGCAGCTTGCCAAGGGGCTGAGAAGAGGACTTCCAACATACATTGCATCCATTCAAGTGGAAGACCTGCTGGAGGGAGAAGAGATCCCAACACCCATCGAGGGTGTTCTTACTGAATTCAGGGATGGATGCTCCCCAAATTACCCAAGCGATTGCCACCAAGAAGAGAAATCGATCACCATATAAGATAGCCCCACCTAAACTCCAGGAGCTAAGGAGACAACTAATGGAGTTGGTGGACAGCAGGTTCATCCAACCTTCGAAGAGTCCATATGGAACACCGATATTTTTTCAGAAGAAGCATGATGGTTCGTTGAGACTCTGCATCAACTATAGGGCCCTCAACAAACTCACGGTGAAGAACAAGTACCCCATTCCATGGATTGATAATTTGTTTGATCAACTTGGTAAGGCACGGTGGTTTTCCAAGTTGGATCTTTGCAACGAGTACTATCAAGTTCGCATGGTGGAGGAGGACATCGAGAAGACTGCATGTGTGACAAGCCGAATGTTGGACGAGCATGTGGCACACTTGAGGCAAGTCTTCTCCAACCTACGGCAACACCAACTCTTTGTGAAGAAGGAGAAGTGCATGTTTATGCAACAGAGGGTAACGTTCCTCAAGCTCATCATTGGGGATGGAAAGCTCATGATGGATCCCTCTGATAGGAATGCGATGTTGTCGTTAAGACACCATGTTTATCAGTTTAATCCGACTTCTTAAAATCATTGAAAATGCGTAGATAGTAGTGAGTCGGGTCAAATCCACAGGGAAGGTAGTGTTTTTAGATTTGAAATCTTTTATTTTTGAAAAGAAAAGAAGAAAAGAATTTGAGTTTTTGGAATTAGGAGTGAAGTCGGAAAATTAAAAGTAAAAAGTAAAAGATGCAGGAATTTAAATTTGGTACTAAGATCTACTAGTTAGATCTTAGCATCTACTTGCAAAGCAATAATTTAAAGTGTAGAAATTAAATTACAATAAAAATAAAAAGTAAGAAATTAAAATGCAAAAATAAAATTTTTATTAATTAAAATTTTAGAATTTAAATACATAAAATTTAAAAAGAAAATAAAATAAAATAGCCTGATCTCTGATCTTGGATCGGCATTGGCAGAAAGATGGTGTAGAAGCTCGGCTCTTCTTCTCGGCACCCGTTGCTTCGAAGCAGCCTTTAACCCATAGCCTGGCTTCGCCCTGTACCAAAGCTTCACCTTGATCGGAGATGTTGATTTCTGGATGGCCTGGGGTCCTTTTTATAGAGCTAGGAGGGCTGGATATTTTTTCTAAAGGCAATATGGGACTAATAGCCTTTGTAATCGTAAAAATACAAAGAAATTTGGATAAAATTTGAATCAAAATAGCTCTGATATGACTCTGATAAATCTGATAAAATCCAGCCATTCAATAGGAATCCAACGGTCCAAAAATCATCAAAATCGGATGCAGATAAGCTCAGATCGGGTCGGATTAAATTCTGGCCGTTGGATCGCGCTTGATCGAGGAAATCTGGCCGCAAATCATGCGCTTCGGGAGTCTTGATCACCGTCCGGCAGCATTCTGGACCGTCGGATCATCGCCTGGATCGAGCGCTGCCGTCCGATGGTGATCCGCGTGATGTTTGTATCTGAATAAAATTCGGAAGCAACCACAGCCGTCCGATCCTGACCGCAAACAACCACATCCGTCCGATCGCGCAATAACTGTTCCCATGGACCGCGTGGACCGGCCGCACCGCACACCGCAACCAATCAGCGCCGCTGTTGTCAGACGAAAAGACTAAATTACCCTTGTGAGCCGCGATAAATTTCTGTAGACCCTTAAGGGGTCTAGGTCCACCACGTGGCAATCTCTGATTCGCCGGAATTTGCTGAGCTGGCGGTCCACGCCTGGATCATGGACCGGCTGATGGCTTCAACGGCTGAGTCGGCTTTGATGGCTTGGCTTGGCTTGGTGGCTCGGCTTGCGGAGCCGGCTGAGCCATTTTCTTTTTTATTTAATTTTTATTTATTTTATATATTTAAAAATTCATATCTTTTCCATTTTAGCTCCGTTTTACTTAAAATTTATTTCGTTGTGCTCAAAAAAATGAGCTCTTTCTATTGATAATAAAATATTTTTAAATTTTTATTATTTTTTATTATTTTTTAATTAATTTTTTAATTAAAAAAAATATAAATTTTTCAAAAATTATATATAAATTGATTAATGATAGGAACGCGATGTTATCGTTAAGACATCGTGTTTATCAGTTTAATCCAACTTCTTAAAATCATTGAAAATGCGTAGATAGTAGTGAGTCGGGTCGAATCCACAGGGAAGGTAGTGTTTTTAGATTTGAAATCTTTGATTTTTGAAAAGAAAAGAAGAAAAGGAGTTTTAGTATCAAAAGTGAAGTCGGAAAAGTGAAAATTAAAAAGTGCAGGAATTTAAACTTGGTACTAAGATCTACTAGTTAGATCTTAGCATCTACTTGCAAAGCAATAATTTAAAGTGCAAAAATTAAATTATAATAAAAATAAAAAGTAAGAAATTATAATATAAAAATAAAATTTTTATTAACTAAAATTTTAGAATTTAAATACATAAAATTTAAAAAGAAAAGACAATAAAATAAAATAGCCTGATCTCTGATCTTGGATCGGCATTGGCAGAAAGATGGTGTAGAAGCTCGGCTCTTCTTCTCGGCACCCGTTGCTTCGAAGCAGCCTTTAACCCATAGCCTGGCTTCGCCCTGTACCAAAGCTTCACCTTGATCGGAGATGTTGAATTTTTGATGGCCTGGGGTCCTTTTTATAGAGCTAGGAGGGCTGGATATTTTTTCTAAAGGCAATATGGGACTAATAGCCTTTGTAATCATAAAAATACAAAGAAATTTGGATAAAATTTGAATCAAAATAGCTCTGATATGACTCTGATAAATCTGATAAAATCCAGCCGTTCAACAGGAATCCAACGGTCCAAAAATCATCAAAATCGGATGCAGATAAGCTCAGATCGGGTCGGATTAAATTCTGGCCGTTGGATCGCGCTTGATCGAGGAAATCTGGCCGCAAATCGCGCTTCGGGAGTCTTGATCACCGCCGGCAGCATTCTGGACCGTCGGATCATCGCCTGGATCGAGCGCTGCCGTCCGATGGTGATCCGCGTGATGTTTGTATCTGAATAAAATTCGGAAGCAACCACAGCCGTCCGATCCTGACCGCAAACAACCACATCCGTCCGATCGCGCAATAACTGTTCCCATGGACCGCGTGGACCGGCCGCACCGCACACCGCAACCAATCAGCGCCGCTGTTGTCAGACGAAAAGACTAAATTACCCTTGTGAGCCGCGATAAATTTCTGTAGACCCTTAAGGGGTCTAGGTCCACCACGTGGCAATCTCTGATTCGCCGGAATTTGCTGAGCTGGCGGTCCACGCCTAGATCGTGGACCGGCTGATGGCTTCAACGGCTGAGTCGGCTTGATGGCTTGGCTTGGCTTGGTGGCTCGGCTTGCGGAGCCGGCTGAGCCGTTTTCTTTTTTTTTTAATTTTTATTTATTTTATATTTTTAAAAATTCATATCTTTTTCCATTTTAGCTCCGTTTTACTTGAAATTTATTTCGTTGTGATCAAAAAAATGAGCTCTTTCTATTGATAATAAAATTTTATTTTTTTAATTTTTATTATTTTTTATTATTTTTTAATTAATTTTTTAATTAATAAAAATATGAATTTTTCAAAAATTATATATAAATTGATTATTAATTCTTAAAAATTAATATAAATTAATTAATAAATTAATACTTTTATTGGTGAATTTATGATGCTTATCACACCCCCCAACTTAAGCTTTGCTCGTCCTCGAGTAAAGAAAGAATTTAGTTTTAAATACCTTTTAACTTTAGAGTTTCGAATTTTACCTAAGCAATTTTCAAAATGGCCATTGATATTCAGTAGAGCTTAAATGAGATATATCATTGGGGTATTAATACTTATCAATAGA
>QRFJ01005204.1:21276-112031 GCA_006176705.1 Cocos nucifera
TCCAGCACATGCCTTTACAAATTTGAGCTCTCCCTCAACTTATTTAAATTATCCTAAAAAGAAAAATAAGATAAATTAGATAAAAACTAAATATTGGGTTGCCTCCCAACAAGCGCTAAGTTTACCGTCTTCAGCCAGACACAATGTAGCTCACTATCCTGTGTCGAATATTGGATTGACAAATTCCAATGGTTTTGGATTGCCAATCTCAGAAAGTTGATTTATAATCCTATTATTGATATAATCTTTGTTAATTTTAGGGATATAATTTATGATTCCATTCTCAGACCCATGTTTATTAAGAATTACTCCTATTTGTTCTTCTAAAATGCTCATGAATGGAGTTTTTGGAGTTAAGTTTGATTCAATGGGTGCTGGAATGGTGACTAAAGGCGATTTTAATTCTGAAGGTAAATTAATATGATCCTGCTTAAACAACTCCATTGACATTTCATTACATGCCTTTTGATTTTTATAAGAAGAACCAGCTTCTAGGGTTGAAGGAAATAGGACATTAGGTTTATAAGTCTCGGGTAAATCATCTATTCTCTTTTCCCTTATTTCTATCTCATTTAAACTGGAACTAGCATCAGTACTAATTCCTGGCTTGGGTTCTTCTATGTGGTTAGTCTCAGTACTAACCAATTCCTCTAAATTTTCATTTTGGCTAGCATCAGTACTAGCCTCTCTCACCTGGTCTTGGTATGGGTCCATAAGAATCCTATAGCTTTTAAGTTCAGGAATTACTTTGGTATTCTCAAATTGAAGATTCTTAGATGAAACATTAGATTGATAATTTAATCCAGGTGGTTGGTGGTCATTAGGTGGGTTGTTTGAAATTGGTAGGTTCGGTAGTTGATCTAGTTCTCTCCTCATGTTAGACTCAACTAATTGTCCTATTTGAGCTTCTAGTCTGGCGATAGATTGCTGTTGAGTTAGAATTAATTGTTGAAGTTGGTTAAATCTATCATCAGCTAGATTGGTCTGTTGAGGAGGTGGGTATGAAGGCTGATTATAATATGATGGCTGGTTAAACTGACTAGGCTGACCATTATTATAGGCATAATTTTGATAATTTTGCTCAAGTGAAATTTGGGTCTGAGCCTGAGTCTGTTGGGATGTCCAAGAAAAATTAAAGTTACTCCAATCTGAATTATATGAATTTGAAAATGGGTCATTAATCAATTTGGAGTATCCTTGAGTAGCTTGAACTTGTTCTTGGATAAAATATGGAAACTGTGCAGTCATAGGATATTCACTTACATGATGGGTTGGACTAGCACAGATTGAATAACTCTCCTGATAATTAGAAGATTGTTGACCTAGGGTTAGGAGTTGATCTATTTTCTGATCAAGAAGGTCAACTTTATCTAATTTTTGGACTATTAGATTTATATTAGCCATTTGATTATTATGTTTAATGTGAATCAACCATTCAATTAAGTTCAACTAAATCAGAAAAAGTGATTTCCTACCATGCATGTATTAGTGTAACCCTAATGTATGGTTTAAAAATTTTTAGAATATTTTATTTATATTTTTTATTATTATTATTATTTTATTATATTAAAAATTAATTTTTTTTAATTATTTTTATTTATTAATTTTTTATTTATTTTAATTTAATTTAATTTAATTATTAATTTTTAGTTAGTTTAATTTTTATTATTATTTTATTTTTAGAGGAGAAAGGGAGAAGAAAGAAGAGTTCTAAAGAAGAGGTCCTAAGGAGTCCTAGAACTAAGAAGAAAGAGAAGAATTAGTTTAATTAGGTTTGATGTTGGTTAGCAATCAAGTTGGTCAATCAATCCTGACTAAGGGTTATCCTAGATCTAGACAGCTCCTAACTGTCAAGGTCACCTTCAAGCCCTCCAAGTGTAGGATTAGCCAATCAACTAGCCAGGTAAGTGTAAGGTTGGTGGGAGTCCCCCCGTTGCTTGCCTTAGACACCAATTGTGCTTGGCCAGGTAAGCGAACGGAACCAATTAGAAACCACCTTCCTTCGGGTCCAATCGTTCCCTGAACCACTTTCCTAGACACCAGTCAAATTGACTTATCCTAACCCATTCAACTCTTAGGATTTTCTTATCCTATTGAGCTTGAGTTCCTTAGGGTTGATGTCTAATTGATTTGTAATTTAAAGGGTTTAGGTCAATGTAGGATGTTGGTTGGTTGTTTGTGGGCTAAGGAAGGGTGATCAAATCCCCACCTTATCTTATTTAATTGGGTTGTGCCCTTAATTTGATTTAATATGAATATGCACGAAAAAAAAAATTCAATCAAAGGGTTTTATGCAATTTAAACTAGATGCATGCAACTAATTGAATTCTGAAAGGCTTACCTTGCTTCCAGCAATCACCAAAAAAAAAAAAAATAAAGATAAAAATAAAACTAATATGATGCATGCTCTAAGCAGTTAGGGTTTCTAATCTTATCATGAGGCTTTTAATTAGGTTTAAATGAATATTTTTTTTATTATTATATATAATATAAAAGAAAGAGACTGTAGATACACAAATTTGACTTTCTTTTTTTTCTCTTTTTTTAAAAAAAAAAAAAACCTTTCCCCAGTGCCAAAACTTGATGCTGTGTTAAGACACCGTGTTTATCAGTTTAATCCGACTTCTTAAAATCATTGAAAATGCGTAGATAGTAGTGAGTCGGGTCGAATCCACAGGGAAGGTAGTGTTTTTAGATTTGAAATCTTTGATTTTTGAAAAGAAAAGAAGAAAAGATTTGAGTTTTAGGATCAAAAGTGAAGTCGGAAAATTGAAAATAAAAATTAAAAGGTGCAGGAATTTAAACTTGGTACTAAGATCTACTAGTTAGATCTTAGCATCTACTTGCAAAGCAATAATTTAAAGTGCAGAAATTAAATTACAATAAAAATAAAAAGTAAGAAATTAAAAAATGCAAAAATAAAATTTTTATTAATTAAAATTTTAGAATTTAAATACATAAAATTTAAAAAGAAAAGAAATAAAATAAAATAGCCTGATCTCTGATCTTGGATCGGCATTGGCAGAAAGATGGTGTAGAAGCTCGGCTCTTCTTCTCGGCACCCGTTGCTTCGAAGCAGCCTTTAACCCATAGCCTGGCTTCGCCCTGTACCAAAGCTTCACCTTGATCGGAGATGTTGATTTCTGGATGGCCTGGGGTCCTTTTTATAGAGCTAGGAGGGCTGGATATTTTTTTCTAAAGGCAATATGGGACTAATAGCCTTTGTAATCATAAAAATACAAAGAAATTTGGATAAAATTTGAATCAAAATAGCTCTGATATGACTCTGATAAATCTGATAAAATCCAGCCATTCAATAGGAATCCAACGGTCCAAAAATCATCAAAATCGGATGCAGATAAGCTCAGATCGGGTCGGATTAAATTCTGGCCGTTGGATCGCGCTTGATCGAGGAAATCTGGCCGCAAATCATGCGCTTCGGAGAGTCTTGATCACCGTCGGCAGCTTTCTGGACCGTCGGATCATCGCCTGGATCGAGCGCTGCCATCCGATGGTGATCCGCGTGATGTTTGTATCTGAATAAAATTCGGAAAGCAACCACAGCCGTCCGATCCTGACCGCAAACAACCACATCCGTCCGATCGCGCAATCACTGTTCCCATGGACCGCGTGGACCGGCCGCACCGCACACCGCAACCAATCAGCGCCGCTGTTGTCGAGACGAAAAGACTAAATTACCCTTGTGAGCCGCGATAAATTTCTGTAGACCCTTTAAGGGGTCTAGGTCCACCACGTGGCAATCTCTGATTCGCCGGAATTTGCTGAGCTGGCGGTCCACGCCTGGATCGTGGACCGGCTGATGGCTTCAATGGCTGAGTCGGCTTTGATGGCTTGGCTTGGCTTGGTGGCTCGGCTTGCGGAGCCGGCTGAGCCATTTTCTTTTTTTATTTAATTTTTATTTATTTTATATTTTTAAAAATTCATATCTTTTCCATTTTAGCTCCGTTTTACTTGAAATTTATTTCGTTGTGATCAAAAAAATGAGCTCTTTCTATTGATAATAAAATTTTATTTTTTAATTTTTATTATTTTTTATTATTTTTTAATTAATTTTTTAATTAATAAAAATATGAATTTTTCAAAAATTATATATAAATTGATTTTTCATTTTTTAAAAATTATATATAAATTGATTAATAATTCTTAAAAATTAATATAAATTAATTAATAAATTAATACTTTTATTGGATGAATTTATGATGCTTATCACACCCCCCAACTTAAGCTTTGCTCGTCCTCGAGTAAAGAAAGAATTTAGTTTTAAATACCTTTTAACTTTAGAGTTTCGAATTTTACCTAAGCAATTTTCAAAATGGCCATTGATATTCAGTAGAGCTTAAATGAGATATATCATTGGGGTATTAATACTTATCAATAGAAAAATTAAGTAAAGAACATTAAATTTTTCAGAACTTTTTCTAAATTATTCCACTTTTATCTCTGATTTGTCTAAACTTTCATATAGGCAGGTGTATTGCTACTTCCATCCTTCATTTATTAATTTTTATTTTCACATTGCCCACTTTTTGATGCGAATATCATTGCTTACTTAGGCAACGGGACCCGGTTACTCGGTGGGAAACCAATGTTTTTTTTTTTTTTTTTTTTTTTTTTTTTAACGTTGTACCACTATTGAGTGTCTTAACTCCTTAAGCTTTCTATTTGATCCATGTAGCGAGTCTTGGGCCAATGACTCCCAAACCAGTTGGCTTTAGGGCACTAGGTATAGAATACCCCTCGGGCTTACTAGCTCGAATCAAATAGGCTACGAGTTAAGACTAGCTTTACAACGAGCTTCTTTGCCCTTCCCACCTTTTGACGCGAAACTCAATGCTTGCTTAGGCAAAGAGGCCCGGTTACTCAGTGAGAAGTACTTGGAAACTATTTTATTAAAATAAATTTTTATATGAAGAAACGTATAGTTACCCTACACAAGCCTATAAAAAGTAGACTTTTCTTTGATGCTAGTAGAAATAATTAGAAATGCTCCAAGAAAAAAAAATTTTTTATGTTCTGGACTTAACTCTTTATTGAATTTTCTTAATACTTGATTCCTCAATATCTCACAGATTCTCTGATCTGTGTATCAATTTTCTTTTAAAAATGCTTAGTTTTAATTCGATTCTTAAGCATAATCAAGTATCTAAATACTAAATACTAACTTTTTCGAGGACTTAAAATTTTAAAAAAAATTTATTTTTCTCTCCCCCCAACTTAATCGACATTGTCCTCAATGGAGAAGAAAAAATAAAGGATGTAATAAAGAACATGGAAAGAATACACCTAACTCAGTATTTATTTATTTTTTATTTTTTTGGTCCAGCACATGCCTTTGAAAATTTGAGCTCTCCCTCCAACTTATTCAAATTATCCTAAAAAAAAATAAACTAAAAAGATAAATTAGATAAAAACTAAATATTGGGTTGCCTCCCAACAAGCGCTAAGTTTACCGTCTTCAGCCAGACACAATGTAGCTCACTATCCTGTGTCGAATATTGGATTGACAAATTCCAATGGTTTTGGATTGCCAATCTCAGAAAGTTGATTTTATAATCCCATTATTGATATATTCTTTGTTAATTTTTAGGGATATAATTTATGATTCCATTCTCAGACCCATGTTTATTAAGAATTACTCCTATTTGTTCTTCTAAAATGCTCATGAATGGAGTTTTTTTTAGGAGTTAAGTTTGATTCAATGGGTGCTGGAATGGTGACTAAAGGCGGATTTTAATTCTGGAGGTAAATTAATGTGATCCTTGCTTAAACAACTCCATTGACATTTCATTACATGCCTTTTGATTTTTATAAGAAGAACCAGCTTCTAGGGTTGAAGGGAATAGGACATTAGGTTTATAAGTCTCGGGTAAATCATCTATTCTCTTTTTCCCTTATTTCTATCTCATTTAAACTGGAACTAGCATCAGTACTAATTCCTGGCTTGGGTTCTTCTATGTGGTTAGTCTCAGTACTAACCAGTTCCTCTAAATTTTTATTTTGGCTAGCATCAGTACTAGCCTCTCTCACCTGGTCTTGGTATGGGTCCATAAGAATCCTATAGCTTTTAAGTTCAGGAATTACTTTGGCATTCTCAAATTGGAGATTCTTAGATGAAACATTAGATTGATAATTTAATCCAGGTGGTTGGTGGTCATTAGGTGGGTTGTTTGAAATTGGTAGGTTCGGTAGTTGATCTAGTTCTCTCCTCATGTTAGACTCAACTAATTATCCTATTTGAGCTTCTAGTCTGGCGATAGATTGCTGTTGAGTTAGAATTAATTGTTGAAGTTGGTTAAATCTATCATCAGCTAGATTGGTCTGTTGAGGAGGTGGGTATGAAGGCTGATTATAATATGATGGCTGGTTAAACTGACTAGGCTGACCATTATTATAGGCATAATTTTGATAATTTTGCTCAAGTGAAATTTGGGTCTGAGCCTGAGTCTGTTGGGATGTCCAAGAAAAATTAAAGTTACTCCAATCTGAATTATATGAATTTGAAAATGGGTCATTAATCAATTTGGAGTATCCTTGAGTAGCTTGAACTTGTTCTTGGATAAAATATGGAAACTGTGCAGTCATAGGATATTCACTTACATGATGGGTTGGACTAGCACAGATTGAATAATTCTCCTGATAATTAGAAGATGATGTGAATTGTGCAGGAGATTGTTGACCTAGGGTTAGGAGTTGATCTATTTTCTGAGCAAGAAGGTCAACTTTATCTAATTTTTGGACTATTAGATTCATATTAGCCATTTGATTATTATGTTTAATGTGAATCAACCATTCAATTAAGTTCAACTAAATCAGAAAAAATGATTTCCTACCATGCATGTATTAGTGTAACCCTAATGTATGGTTCAAATAAAAATTTTTAGAATTTTTTTTTTATATTTTTTTTTTATTATTATTATTTTATTATATTAAAATTAATTATTTTATTTATTAATTTTAATTTAATTTAATTTTAATTTAATATTTTTTTAGTTAGTTTAAATTTAATTTTTATTTTATTTTATTTTATTTTTAGAGGAGAAAGAAAAAGAAAGAAAGAAGAGTTCTAAAGAAGAGGTCCTAAGGAGTCCTAGAACTAAGAAGAAGAGAGAAGAATTAAGGTTTAATTAGGTTTGATGTTGGTTAGCAATCAAGTTGGTCAATCAATCCTGACTAAGGGTTATCCTAGATCTAGACAGCTCCTAACTGCCAAGGTCACCTTCAAGCCCTCCAAGTGTAGGATTAGCCAATCAACTAGCCAGGTAAGTGTAAGGTCGGTGGGAGTCCCCCCGTTGCTTGCCTTAGACACCAATTATGCTTGGCCAGGTAAGCGAACGGAACCAATTAGAAACCACCTTCCTTCGGGCCCAATCGTCCCTGAACCACTTTCCTAGACACCAGTCAAATTGACTTATCCTAACCCGGTTCAACTCTTAGGATTCCTTGTCCTATTGAGCTCGAGTTCCTAGGGTTGATGTCTAATTGATTTTAATTTAAAGGCTTAGGTCAATGCAGGATGTTGGTTGGTTGTTTGTGGGCTAAGGAAGGGTGATCAAATCCCCACCTTATCTTGTTTAATTGGGTTGTGCCCTTAATTTGATTTAATATGAATATGCAAAAAAAAAAATTCAATCAAAGGGTTTTATGCAATTTAAACTAGATGCATGTAACTAATTGAATTCTGAAAGGCTTACCTTGCCTCCAGCAATCACCAAAAAAAATAAAAATAAAAATAAAAATAAAAAAAATAAAACTAATATGATGCATGCTCTAAACAGTTAGGATTTCTAATCTTATCATGAGGCTTTTAATTAGGTTTAAATGAATATTTTTTTTAAATTAATTTAAAAATAAAATAAATAAATAAATAAATAAAAAGAAAAGAGTACTAGGGTTAGAATTGATCTCACCAAGCAAAACTTCTGATTCTTTTTATTCTTTAATCTCTTTTTCTACAAAATAAAAAAAAAAAATTAGCAAGCAATATTTATAAGAAAGTAGAAATTTTATTTATAATTTATTTATAGAAAAATCAAAGAGATCAAAAATTTAATGTCCGTGCCTTCCCCGGCAACGGCGCCAAAAACTTGATAGGAATGCGATGTTGTCGTTAAGACACCGTGTTTATCAGTTTAATCCGACTTCTTAAAATCATTGAAAATGCGTAGATAGTAGTGAGTCGGGTCGAATCCACAGGGAAGGTAGTGTTTTTAGATTTGAAATCTTTGATTTTTTAAAAGAAAAGAAGAAAAGAATTTGAGTTTTTGGAATTAGAAGTGAAGTCGGAAAAATTAAAAAGTAAAAATTAAAAGGTGCAGGAATTTAAACTTGGTACTAAGATCTACTAGTTAGATCTTAGCATCTACTTGCAAAGCAATAATTTAAAGTGCAGAAATTAAATTGCAATAAAAATAAAAAGCAAGAAAAAAATGCAAAAATAAAATTTTTATTAATTAAAATTTTAGAATTTAAATACAAATAAAATAAAATAGCCTGATCTCTGATCTTGGATCGGCATTGGCAGAAAGATGGTGTAGAAGCTCGGCTCTTCTTCTCGGCACCCGTTGCTTCGAAGCAGCCTTTAACCCATAGCCTGGCTTCGCCCTGTACCAAAGCTTCACCTTGATCGGAGATGATTGATTTCTGGAGGCCTAGGGTCCTTTTTATAGTGCTAGGAGGGCTGGATATTTTTTCTAAAGGCAATATGGGACTAATGAACTTTATAATCATCAAAATTTGAATAAAATTCAAATTAAAATAGCTCTGATATGACTCTAATAAGTTTGGTGAAATCTGGCTGTTCAATAGGAATCCAACGGTCCAAAAATCATCAAAATCGGATGCAGATCAGCTCAAATTGGGTCGGATTAAATTCTGGCCGTTGGATCGTGCTTGATGGAGGAAATCTGACCGCAAATCATACGCTTGAGAGTTTGATCGCCGTCGGGAGCTTTCTGGACCATCGGATCGTCGCTTGGATCGAGTGCTGCCGTTCGATGGTGATCCGCGTGATGTCTGCAGCTGAATATAATTCGGAAGCAACCACAGCCGTCCGATCCTGACCGCAAACAACCACATCCATCCGATCGTGCAATCACTGTTCCCATGGACCACATGGACCGGTCGCACCGCACACCGCAACCAATCAACGCCTCTGTTGTCGAGTGAAAAGACTAAATTACCCTTGTGAGCCGCGATAAATTTCTGTAGACCCTTTAGGGGTCTAGGTCCACCACGTGGCAAGCTCTGATTTGCCGAATTTTGCTGAGTTGGCTGTCCACGCTTGGATCGTGGACCGACTGATAGCTTCAACGGCTGAGTCGGCTTTGATGGCTTGGCTTGGCTTGGTGGCTCGGCTTGCGAAGCCGACTGAGCCGTTTTCTTTTTTATTTAATTTTTATTTATTTTATATCTTTAAAAATTCATATCTTTTCTGTTTTAGCTCTGTTTTACTTAAAATTTATTTCATTATGATCAAAAAAATGAGCTCTTTCTATTGATAATAAAATTTTATTTTTTAATTTTTATTATTTTTTTATTTATTTTTTAATTAATTTTTTAATTAATAAAAATATGAATTTTTTAAAAATTATATATAAATTGATTAATAATTTTTAAAAATTAATATAAATTAATTAATAAATTAATACTTTTATTGGTGAATTTATGATGCTTATCACCCTCCAAGATTTCAGCCATAGCCGAGTGGGAGGTACCTACATGTGTTACACACTTACGCTCTTTTCTTGGTTTGGCAAATTATTATTGAAGGTTCATCATAGGATATTCGAAGTTATGCGCCCCATTGATGGATTTGTTGAAAAAGGGTAAAACATGGCGGTGGTTGGATCAATGTCAGAAGGCGTTCGATCATCTCAAGTAGACGACCACAGAGGAGTTGGTCCTCATGCTATCAGACTTCTCGATTCCTTTCAAAGTTCATACTGATGCATCAGATTTTGCCATTGGAGGGGTGCTCATGTAGGAAAGACACCCAGTGGCCTATGAGAGTCGAAAGTTGAACGACACCGAGCATAGGTATATCGTTCATGAGAAGGAGATGATAGTGGTTGTGCATTGCCTTAGAACCTGGTGCCATTACCTCCTCAGATCCAAGTTTGTGGTGTGCATGGACAACGTGGCCACAAGCTACTTCCAAACCCAGCCAAAGCTCATCCCAAAGCAAGCGAGATGGCAGCAATTTCTTGCTGAATTCAATTTCCACATCGAGTATAAGCTAGGTCGAACCAATTTGGTCCCTAACGCCTTAAGTAGAAAGGCATAGTTGGCTGCAATTTCTTCCACTTCTGGATCAGCAAGTGACTTAATGGAGAGGGTCAAGACCAAGATGGAAATGGATCCACGAGCCACATCCATGGGTGAACTCATCAAGGATGGCAAGGTGCACCGTTTCTAGACCAAAGATGGACTGATTTTGACATGGGGACAGCGTGTCTATGTGCCTTCAGACGGAGGGCTGAGGCGCGAGGTGCTGCAAGAGCATCATTATTCTATATGGGTAGGACATCAGAGGGTGCATCGGACCAAAGTTCTCATAGAACATAGCTACTATTGGCCAAATATGCGAGATGACATCGAGGTGAATGTTTTATAAAGATAGATTATTCAAATCTACTATGTAAACATTACCATGCCTATATCCAATGAATCCCATGCCATCATTATAGGGACTAGTTACAATATATAAGGTAGATTCAAATATAACTTTAAAACCCTTATTACATAATTGACTAATAATTAATAGATTATGCTTAAGACCATCTACTAATAAAATATTTTTAATAAAGGTGGAGGGAGTGATACCAATGTTGCCTACACTAATGATCTTCCTTTAGTTATTATCTTCAAAGATGACCATCCCTCCATATTTTACTTCAAGAGTGATGAATTGAGATTCATCACTGGCCATATGTCTTGAACATCCACTATCAAGATATCTCTTTGATCCTTGGGATGCAAGATATACTTATAAAGAAAATCAAGTTTTAACTTTAGGCACCTAAGCTTTTTTTGGTCCTTTTTGGTTTGGTCATGATGATTCCTTTAGAAAATTGTTCTTTTAGGAACTCATATCATTTTTACATGAGAGCTACCAAATCTGTTAGAAGATCATGCAAAGGATTTATGGCCTAATTTATCATAGCTGAAACATGAAATTATATTTTAAGAAGAGTTCATAAATATATTCTTCAAAAATTACTATTTTTTTAGGAGGTTGTAACCAAGACCAGCTTTGTTATAAACTACCCATTGGTTTTCAAGAATTATATGTAGTTTATTTGAACTTAAGATAAACTTATTTATAATAGGTTTCAGCTTATTTATTCTAATGTTTTTGTTCTGATTTTTTTGAATTAAATTTCAATTTTCAACTAAAATATCTTCCTTTTCTTTGAGTAAACGTTGGTTTTACTTTTTTAGCTCTTTGTTCCTTAATTCTAACTTCTTTAGATTATCTAATAAATCATTGAAAGTCTCTTGCAATTCATTAATTATAAATTCATTTGAGGATTCAGATGTTACCTCATTTTCATTTGCTATAAGACAAATGTTGGCTTCTTCATGGGTATCATCATCAGCGCTTGATTCATTGCTGTCGCTCCAAGTTGCCACCAAAGCCTTCTTTTTGAATTTCTTAGGAGCCTACTTAAATTAAGGGCATTTGAATCTAAAGTGTCCCGACTTCTTATATTCGTAACATATAAGTGGCTGCTCTTTCTCCTTCTTTTTACTTAGCTCTCCCTCGGTTAATGTCCTTCTTCTTCTTGCCTCATTTTCTTGATGAACCTCTTGAATTTTTGAGTGATGAGTGCAAGCTCTTCATCTTCATTTTCATTGTCCGATTGATCCAAGTCTTTCTCTTATTGAATAATGAACTTGAAAGCAATAGTCTTCTTCTTTTTTATTTCTTCTTTATTGTGTTGCTTCATAGTGAGTCCATGTGTTATGAGTGACCTGAGAAGCTCCTCCAATAGTAAGATATTAAAGTCCTTTGCCTCTTGAATCACTGTGACCTTCGTCTCCCATGTTTTTGGTAGAGATCTAAGTACTTTTCTCACAAGATCACTATGAGTATAGAACTTACCAAGACTTTTAAGTTCATTAATGATATCAGCGAAGCTAGTAGATATTTGGATAATAGACTCATCAGGTTTCATTTTAAAAAGTTCATATTTAAGGACAAACATGTTGATTTTAAACTCTTTTACCTAATTAGTATCTTCATGAGTTACCTCTAATCTATTCTATATTTTTTTAGTAGAATTATATATGAAAATTATATTAAATTTTTTTGCATCCAGAGCATAGTATAAAATATTCATGGCTTTTGCATTGAGTTGAGCCATCCTCTTGTCAACCTCATCCCACTCATTTTTGGGTTTGGAAATATTCTTCCCATCAATTTATTTTATGGATGAGTGAGGTCCATTTACTATGATACTCCACATATCATCGTCAAGAGCTTAAATAAAAATCTTCATCCAAGCTTTCCAATAGATATAATTTATCCCATTGAAGAGTAGAGGTCGGTTTGTGGATTGCCCCTCGGCAAAGTGAAGTGCCAACTTGAGTTTTCATAGATCTTTAGCACTCAGTGGTAAAATCAAAAAAGAACTAGAGTACCAGACTCTGATACCACTTGTTGCCCTGTTATGCAACCCAAGAGAGGGGGGGTGGGGGGTGGGGTGAATTGGATTTCTTTAAAAATTTAAGTGAAAAACAAAATTGCAAGATGTGCATTTGATATTTTAAGTAAAGTGGGGTGAGTAAAGCAAGTAATGTGCAATAGTTTGATTTTAAAAAGAAAGTAGTCAACATAATAGAGAAAATAAGAAGAGGAAGAGTGGAAGAGAGAGTGAGACCAACTCAAATAAGAAGATTTATAGTGGTTCGGTGCCAATTTTACACCTATATCCACTCCCCAAGCTTCTACATAGAAATTCCAATCTACTATCCATATTCAAACCGAATACAATGTTGAATCTTCTGACCCTAGCTATCCCAAGCTTGATACTTATTTTTTGGGCACAAGCCAATCCAAAACACTCCGACTTAAGGTTTGGATCAACCTTGCAAAGCTTTGGAACCCCCTAAAACTTGAGCCCCAAAATAATGTATAGGATATAAAAGGAATATAAAGTTCAGCACAATAAGCTCCTTAAAGAGCACAATAAATCTTTAAATACTTTTATATAGATTAGAAGAAGCTTTTAGAAACTCACTTGAAAGGATTGAAGACTTGAATGAGCATTGGAGAAGTGGTTGATATTGAAATCAATGCTTCTATTGCTTAGGGCTGAGATTTCTTTTGAGCTGAATATTCTCTTAATTTTTCTTATGTTTTTCTTCCTTTTGAATGCTTTTAAACCTTCAATCAATACTGGAGAGTGAACAGTAGCTATTTCGTAGTCATTGGAGACAATTTGGATGGCATTAAATATGCCAAAATGGAGAAGAAAGTAGTCATTATAGCATTTTCTACCGCACGAGGCGACCCTTGGAAAATGGTCGCCCCATGGGATGCTCTTTTTGCAATAGGCAACAAAATATGTTTCTATTTTGTGCTTAAGACATATAGGGGATGACCCAGGTGCCACTCCTTTTCCATTGGATGACCCAGGGCCTCTTTTCTGCATGCTAAATCAAAAAGGGTCGACCTACAGGTCGCTCTTGTTTGCCCAAACTACTATTTCTTTATTTTTAAGCTTTCAAAAAGTTTGAGAATGCTTCCAAATGAATCGATATCATCTTGAAAGATTTTGAAGCTTTTGAAAAACTTGAATTTTACCTCCAACTTAAGAAAACTGTTATTTTGACCATCTCCAACCATTTCTTTCAATACAAAATTTTTTGAAATTTTTGAAATAATTTTTCAAACATTTCTAAGGATAAAAAAATTATTAGTACCCCTCTTAATTATTTTATGCTTATCAAAATCAATCTTAGGGACAACATGTTCCATATAAATATCTTCCTCAAGATATCCATTTAAGAATGCCATTTTCACATCCATTTGCCATATTTCATCATTGAAATATACTGCAATGACAAGCAATGTGCAGATGGATTTAAGCATGGCTATCAGTGAGAAGATATCCTGATAGTTAATGCCTTCACACTGACTATCCTTTCGCCATAAGCCTAGTTTTGAATGTCTCTATATTTTCATCTGCACCAATCTTTCTTTTGAAGATCTATTTACACCCAATTGGTACAATACCTTTAGGTGGATCTACCAAGGTCCAACCTTGATTTGAGTGCTTTGAGTCAATTTCTAACTTTATTGCCTCTAACCATTTCTTAGAGTCAATAACCAATATCGCCTCATCATAGGTTTTGGGATCATTTTCATGTATCCTATTTTTTGTGAGAAATATTTTCTCTACATCCTCTGAGATAATACCTAAGTATCTCTCAGGAGGATGGAAAATCCTACTTGACTTACAAGTTGGGGGAGAAAGAGTGTGGATTGGCTCAAATTGAACTGGTTCCTCATGTTCCTTGGCTCGTTGCTCTTCAGAAACTTTCCCTCGAGCCTAATTTATCATTTCATGCCTCCATCTTGAATAAACTATTTTTTAAGAAAGACAGCATGTCGACTCACAATTACATTATGGTCTTCTGGAAGATAAAAATAATATCCTAATGACTTTTTAGGATATTCGGTAAAACGAGCTCCAAAGAACCTAGATTTTGTAAGAATTTATGACCAGGGTGGAAGCATGAATTTTAAAATAATTTATATGAAATTCAAAAATCAAACCCTAACCCAGGACCACCTTATTAAATTAGAATCATATAACATGCATTTATGATATAAAATTAGGGTATAAGAACATACCTCTAATTACTAATCCCTGATTCGAGTCTGAATTTTGACACCGATTTGGCAAGGGTTCCACCAGGTGCCGACGTGCTCACCCTCTAATGTTGATCAACACGAAAAGTTGATCAAGCCTCTAATACCTTTTAAATTTGATTTCTTAAGTTAAATTCTTATTGCAAGAATTTAATTGGGTAGAACTTCCTCTTAGCCTTGCTTCCTTCCTCCTAGCCTTCCCTTTCCTTACCTTCTTTCCTCCTTGTCTTCCTTTTCTTTCTTTCTAAACCCTTATTCTAAGGAAGACTTCTTGTCCTTAATAGGACCTTGTCTTAATAAGGGAATGATAGCATGAGATTAAATCAAAAATTAAAAATATTAGGAAGAAAAAATATGTTGATTATATCAATATTATCTATGCAAGTTAGACATTCTAACTTGCTGATCTAAACTAAAGGATGAAGCTCCGAGCTGCACATGCATCCAGCTTCTAAGAGATGTCTGCACAAGCCCACGAACCCTGATCAAAAGTTCGATGTTGGAAATTAGCACAGTATGCTAGTACTGCGCTGATCCTTCTTCAACGATCGATCTAGTACTTTCTTCTTCAAGATTTGTACACTCCAAAAAATCAAAAGGAATGGAAAAGATTTTTGATCTAAAACAACACTCGAAAATCTTTATGAAAGAGGAGAAGAAAGGAAGAGCAAAAGACCCTAGAAGAAATCCCCTAGACACCTAGACACCTACATTGATGCCTATGAAATCCCCATGCCTCAAGAGTCTCTCTTTCTAATTTTTACATGCCCAAGAGCCCTCTTACGGATGTTGAATTAGTGTAAAATTCATCCCAAAAAGATCTTCTTATAAAGAGATATGGAAGAGTTTTCATTGGTTCAAATCCCAACACATATGGCAAGTAGTTGGGACGCCCAACACTTGGGCACCCTCTCCTTTGTTTTAGGCATGGACCACCAAGGTACGCACACAAAAATTTCTCCTTTTAACCATGAAAATTAGAGAAGAAATCAGGATGGGATGGCACACATGGAAAGAGATCAAGTTTGTTGGGATTCTATCATATAGAGTCCAAATAACTTCAACAACTTTCCATCTATTGACCCGGTCCACAACTTAATGCCATAGAGGAAATAGAGGAGAAGGGTGGCATGCGTGATGATCAGGGAGAGAGGAGATTTGTCACCAAAGGTAGGAGAGAAAGGGCATGGGGGGCATGGGATATAGGTGGCACAAGCAAGATGGATCCTAGTCTTACTAGGATTCCATATTTGACTTGGTCAAATATGGTTTCTCAAACCAAATCAAACTAGAAGAAAATCAACCCATTTAAATTAGATCCTAATTTAATTAAAGACTTAATTAAATTAGATTAATTTATATTTAATTTTAATTTAATTTTTTAATTAATTTAGAAACTTGGGTTGACCCAAGTCCTAGTTGAACTAAAACTAGTTCTTTTTTGCACGTGGCTTATCCAATAAACTAATTGAACTTAATCCAATCAAGCTCAAACCAAGTCTAATTAAATAATATTTAATTAGACTTAATCTTAATCTTTTGTCTTAATCAAATTAAACTAATTAGCAATCAAATTACTAATCAATCCTTCTATAACAATTGCACTAGGTTAAACATCAATCGTATTGATCGTTTAACCTTAGAATGATTCTCAATCATTGATCAACCATCCGATCAGATCAAGAACTCTAATGTGTGTGAATCCATAAGTCTGAACCTAAGTTGGTAGCATATAAATAAATTCTTATACCAATCAAAATGACCATCTAGCAATGATACCTGATAGTCGGATAGATCGAATGTGTAGAACAATATCCTTAGAACCTATGTGGATATAGTTTCAATATAATTCATCCCCTTGATCAAAATGCTCGTAGGTCATCTCAAAGTTAAACTATCAACTTTGATCAAGCTGTCCATATTGTATTTCAAAATACCAAATCCATCTCATGGATTATCCTGGCTAAGGTTTTGCTATATTGAAATATAGTGATACATTCTTCTCCAACTCTTAGAGCGGTCAATTCCATCTTGATCACACACCAACTTTGCAAGTACTTGACTATGCCCAGAAGCCTTTTATTATTGAATTAGAAGTTTTGTTAGTCCGGTACCAAAGCATAATGAGTTGCTTGCAAGCCACTAAGATGATCTCAGATCTAAGGGATGCTTATATCTATATTTCATTAGAGATATTTTCGATAGTAGAATACTCTGGAGTAGGTCATGTTCAGTGATGATGTACTCCTACATCTCATCTGTATGTCATACCAGTGTCTCCACACTCCTTGGTTAATAGGATAATGAATCTATATAGCATATAATGACCTATGCTCGATAATGCTGTCGTCCTTATTAACAACCTATTCTTTCATCATAAATAGTTTTAAGGACTAATCAATAAATCCTCTCTTTATCAAACCTAAATAGTCCTAAAAACTTCATCACAATAATGGAGTTCGTTAGAAGAAGAAAACTTATGATGAAAAATATCAAAAATATATTTTATTAACTAATAAATTAGTTATAATTACAATATAGCTCAATAGTCAATAGACTGACAATTGGCTTTGGGACACATTTTTCAAAACTAAGGTCCTTCTTTTCTGCATATGGGTCAATGTTTAATCCACATGTCTTGACAGAGATAGGAAATGGTAGGTGGCGATAGGAATTAGTAGGTGTTGTCTTATTTCTATCTAATGGATTAAGATAATCCTTTTCTGACCTGGACAAGTTTCGGTAAGTTAAGAAGAAACCCATATAGGATTCCTAGGTGAGCCCAAACTAATTTGGCTCAGTCGAGATGAACCAAAAAGATTACGAAGGAGAAAATTAGGCTCAATCATGTGCTAGCATGATTTTTTTGAATCTAATTGGATCTAACCTAAATCAATCGAACTGGCTTAGCCCAATTGATCACATCCAGACTTAAATCCTTATTTATGTGATCCAGTTAGGTTCAGTTCTGTATGGTAATGAGACCTATCATGATCTCCAACATCGATATCATTGAAATATCTTTCGATAGATCAAAACTTATCTAATTCATATAATTAGAATGATCGATCATCAAGATCATTATAATTGCTCTCAAAATCCACTAGTGACACCTAGCAGTATATAGTGGTAAGCCATCAGAACCAAAAGTGAACCTCTCGGTGTAGTTACCTATATGATTGGATTCTTCTTTCTTGAGCTCTGATAGGATTAGGGTTAAGGTGAACTTGCCAAACCCAACATCCATCATATGAGTTAATCATTTAATTTGAGTTCGATGTGAAAACACTAATAGAACCTCTTTCTATTATCTTCACACTGCCATGACCACAGGCTTATGGACTCAATCTCATGATCATCATAGAACTACTCCTCATCTATCGAAGTAGATAGATCCCCTATTGGTGTAATCCAATTCAAACAATAAACATGCTATTGTCATGGCTCCTCGAATCGGGGCTGGACCGGATATGGGTCAAGGTGCAAACCAGATCGGGTCGCTGGATGGGTTCGAGGTCTGACTACAACCTAAGAAAATGTGTACAAGATCTACAAGGAGTACTCAAGAGAATGGGGCCGGGGGCACATGTCTCAAAATGTACATTGGTCAGCAAAGAAGCTAGTGCAATAAGGCGTAATAGAATGTAGTTTACCCATGCAACTTTGTGCGATATTTTGGAAACTCCACAGCAGTCGGTTCAAAGTGGGTAAGACATTATCATAAAGAAATTTTCATTTCAAATCCAATGGATCAAGTTTCGTTGCAATCCAAGTTTGTCTGGGTCATGAACATGGCAGTTTTATCTGACTGCGCAGAGTCTTATGAGAACGGGGATTCTAAGTTTATCCTTATCTTGTACTTAGAGAGTTGAGTTCATGAGGAACTTGTAACCTGGGGTTGTTCCTATATAAAAAGACACTCAAGGGTGGGGTTAGAGATCAAAAGAGAGAGAGGGAAAGAAAGAGATCATCAAAGGATCCTCTTGTATCTGTGAGAGATCAAGAGATCGGGAGAGCTTCTATTGTAAACCAGCGAGTGCTTATTGAATAAAAGTTCTCTTCCCCTTATTTCTTCTTCTTCATGGCATTTTTTGGTGTCGCATTCAACTATGTTCTGTTATTGTTGGGCGTGGCCTAAGTCATAGAGACTAGGTTCCCATGCTAGGAAGGCTAATCGGTTCTCTTCTGCACTGTGAAGAGCTTACCGAGCCGCATGTTGTTGGAATTTGCTCTGAGATTTCTTCGTTCATAACAGTTGGTATCAGAGCGATACTAAAAATAAAGAAGATGACCTCTACATCAGCATCCATGGTGGAAATTAGGGATTCATCATCCTCAACCTTGGATCCCAATCCTGCCTCAGGAGGAGGCACGGCAATGCGTAGAGTGCATCCAGTTGATGATTTCCTACAAGCGCTATGGATTGCATCTTCGATTGTCTCCACCAACAATCGACTATGGAAGTGCGAGGCCCAAATAGCTGAGGTTAAAGAGTGAGTGGAGGACCTCGAGGGTAAGGATGCAACCCTTCGAGGTGAGATTGCTGCTCAGTTGAATCGAATTTGAAGTTATGCGCCCCATTGATGGATTTGTTGAAGAAGGGTCAACCATGGCGGTGGTCAGATCAATGTCAGGAGGCGTTCGATCATCTCAAGTAGGCGATCATAGAGGAGCCAGTCCTCAAGCTATCGGACTTCTCAGTTCCTTTTAAAGTTCATACCGACACATCAGATTTTGTCATTGGAGGGGTGCTCATGTAGGAAAGATACCTAGTGGCCTATGAGAGTTGGAAGTTGAACGACACCGACCGCAGGTATATGGTTCAGGAGAAGGAGATGATAGTGGTTGTGCATTATCTTAGAACCTGGCACCATTACCTCCTCGGATCCAAGTTTGTGGTGTGCACGGACAACGTGGCCACAAGCTACTTCCAAACCCAATCAAAGCTCACCCCAAAGCAAGCGAGATGGCAGCAATTTCTCACTGAATTCAATTTTTACATCGAGTATAAGCTAGGCCGAACCAATTTGGTTCTTGATGCCTTAAGTAGAAAGGCATAATTGGCTACAGTTTCTTCCATTTTCAGACCAGCAAGTGACTTAATGGAGAGGGTCAAGATCGAGATGGAGAAAGATCCATGGGCCACATCCATGGGTGAACTCATCAAGGATGGCAAGGCGCACCATTTCTGGACTGAAGGTGAGCTGATTTTGATATGGGGATGGCGTGTCTATGTGCCTTCAGGCAGAGGACTGAGGTGCGAGGTGCTGCGAGAGCATCATGATTCTATGTGGGCAGGACATCAGGAGGTGCATCGGACCCAAGCTCTCATAGAACATAGCTACAGTTGGCCAAATACGCGAGATGACATTGAGAGGTATGTTCTTACTTATTTAGTATGCCAACAAGACAAGGTTGGACATTAGTGGCCCATGGGGTTGTTGGAGCCATTGCCTACACCAGAGCATCCATGGGAGAACATCTTCATGGACTTTATCATCGGGTTACCTTCAGTGGAAGGGTATAGCTCCATCATGGTAGTGGTGGATTGCTTCTCAAAGTATGGAGTCTTCATTCTAGCACCTACTACTTGCCCAGGAGTACTCAAGAGAATGGAGTTGGGGGCACATGTCTCGAGATGTACATTGATCAGCATAGAAGCTAGTGCAATGAGGCATAACAGAATGTAGTTTACCCATGCAACTTTATGCGACATTCTAGGAACTCCATAGAAGTTGGTTCAAAGTGTACTAGGCATTATCTTAAAGGATTTTCTATTCCGAACCCAACAGATTAAGTTTTATTGCAATCCGAGTTCATTTGGGTCACGAACTTGGTAGTGAGTTTTATATCTAGCTGTGCAGAGTCCTGCGAGAACGGAAATTCTTAGTTTATCCTTATCTTGTACTTAGAGAGTTGAGTTCATGAGGGACTTATAACCTGGGATTGCTCCTATATAAAAGAACACTCAAGGGTGAGGTTAGAGATCAAAAGAGAGAGAAGGAAAGAAAGAGATCTAAGGATCCTCTTATATCTTTGAAAGATCGAGAGATCGGGAGAGCTTCTATTGTAAACCAGCGAGTAGTTATTTAATAAAAGTTCTCTTCTCCTTATTTCTTCTTCTTCTTCATGGTGTTTCCTTGTGTCACATTCCTCTGTGTTCTATTATTATTGGGTATGGCCTAAGTCATAGAGACTAGATTTCCATGCTAGGAAGGCTGATCGATTCTCTTCTATCCTGTGAAGAGCTGATCGAGCCACACATTGTTGGGATTTGCTCTGAGATCCCTTCGTACTTGATACTATAGCCAACATATTGAAGGGAAATCCTGATTTCCCTGACCAGGTTCGTTCAGATCTGATCAGATCAAGAGATATATTTCAAAATTTTTCTCTTAGATCTGTATCAGATCAGGGATGCTTCAGATCTGATTCTTATTTATTTAATAAAAATTAAATGAAAAGGATAAATTAAATCACATTCAATTTACCTGAATAGGGTAATCCTATTACCCTGTTGATGATCCTGTTTGCAGCGGAAGGTTCTGGATCAAGCCACGCAAGCGCCTGGCCTCTACCGGTATCCACTCGGGCTGGATCTGGAGATCCTCTTCTTCTCTATCACGCCTCCAAAAATCAGATCTGGATCTGATCTGGAGGATCTTCAAAACTCCTTTTGAAGATCTGCAGTCGTTCTTCGCAGCAGCGCAGCCTTCTTGCTTTTGATCTCCTTTTCTTGATCTAAATCGCACCAATCCAAATCCAAAACACTTTTGGACGTGGAGAGCAAGGGGAGATGAGAGTATGGCGTGGAGAAAGGGGAGAGAGGCAGCCTTGGGGCGTGGGAAGATTGCTTCTTGATTACTTCTTTTGATTATTCTTGATTATTTTTTCACTTGGGCGCTGGGTCTCTTATATAGACTAAGCGTGATCCAAGTCATCTTCCTCCCAACCAATCACAACCCTTTGTGAAATCAGATCTAAATCTGATTGGTGGGATTAGAGTCCCCTGGATTCCTACTTGGAGAGTGCCTTGGACCAGTCAAACTGGATTCTTAGAAGAACTCTCATTGGAATCCTAAAGGGAGATGGAGTCCTTGTCCCACAAGGACTCCTAGGTCGCCTCCTTACTTGGGCTCACGCCTCCCTTGGCGTGCGCCCATCTCCTTGCCAGGTTCTGGCAGGGGGACAAGCCCCCACCAGCTCTCCAATAGGTGCATGACATGTGGTCAAAAGTCAAAGGGTGAATGGTCAACGTTTGACCAGTCAAAGGTAGACTTTTGACCAAAGTCAAAGAACAAGAAATGGCAGGTGACCAAAAATGGCAGGTAATGTCTTACAAATAAGACAACCTTATTCTGACTTGGACAACCTCCAGTCAGACCATATGAAGGCCTCTGATTGAGCACAAACTCCTTTGGCTCAGACAGGACAACTTATTTATGATAGCAAAAGAAGAACGTTAGGTTCAATCGAGTGCTAGCACGATTTCCTTGAACCTAATTGAATCTCATTCAGATCAATTGAACTAGATCAGTTCAATTGATGATCACCAGATTCAAACCCTTGTTTGTGTGACCCAGTTAGGTTCAGTTCTGTATGGTAATGGGATATGTCATGATCTCTATCATCGACATCATCGAAACTCCTTTCGATGGATCAGAACTCTTCTGATTCGAACAGCTAGAATGATCGATCATCTAAATCATTCTAATTGCTCCCAAAATCCACCAGTGACACCTAGCAGTATATGGTGGCAACCCATCAGAGCTGAATGCGAACCTCTTGGTGCAGCTACCTGTGTGATTAAGTTCTTCTATCTTGAGCCCCGATCAGATTAGGGTTAAGGTGAACTCGTCAAACCCTAGTCTCTGTCATATGATGTAATCATTCGATTCGAGTCCAATGTGAAAATCTAAATAGAAACTCTTTCTATTATTTCACTCTGCCATGGCCATGGGCTTCTGGACTTGATTCTCATGATCATCATAGGGCTGCTCCTCTACCACCGAGGTAGATAGATTCCCATCTTGATGCAATCCAGTTCCTACAATGAACATGCTATAGCCAACATACACCTCAGGGTTCCATATGGCTAGGAGACCGAGTAATGGTGTAGTCAAACTATAACACCCTCAAGGTGAACTGCCGATGCATCTCAGGTCAAAGAACCAGACACACTACTGCAGCATCGAGTCAGTCATTGACGAGAAGGTAGACTTCCCTAATGACTACTCGAGGTGGTCACGCTCAGTGCCCTCGTTCTCTAACGAGTACCTGTACTCTCGCTCCGGTGTCTCCACACCGTAGACTCAAGACTCATCTACTAAAGAGAAGCGATTCGTACACCAACCTTCCGGATCAATCACCATCCTCGTGATGATCCTATGGTCGGGAGCATGTTTATGAGTTAATAATGATTATTCATGTCTTAAATTTTCAACTCTTGAAAATATGAATTATCATTACCATTAACTCAAAGGATGTATCACAGACACTAAATACACATATGTGATAGAAAATAACCCATTTTATTAATTATAGTCAAAATTATAATTTTGCCCCTAGAAGTGTATTACAAGTGTCAGCCAATTCTGGCTTCTAGGGCACATATATCTAACAATCTCCCACTTGTCCTAAAGCCAATTGGCTACAAGTCTAAGTCCCATCTTCTCAAGGTGGGCTTCGATCTTCTGCTGGCCCAACGGCTTTGTAAGTGGGTCTGCCACATTATCTGTGGAGTTGACTCTCTTGACCTCGACGTAACCCTTTCTCGAGGTAATCGCGGATGAGGATGGTATCGCCGCTCAATGTGCTTGGATTTCTGGTGAGACCTCGGCTCCTTAGCAAGGGCTATGGCGCCATTGTTGTCGCAGTATAGAGGAATGGCATCTGATGGCATTACTCCAATTTCTGCAGCAAACTTCTTGTACCAGAATGCTTCCTTTGCAGCCTCTGATGCAGCGATATATTCTGCTTCCATGGTGGAATCTGCTATCACAGTTTGCTTGGAACTCTTCCAGCTGACAGCACCACCATTGCACACAAACAGACTTCCAGATGTCGACTTTCGATCATCTATATCGGACATGAAATCCGAGTCTGTGTATCCCTGGACTTGGAGTTCTCCATTACCAAAGACCAACATCATATCCTTAGTTCTTCTCAAGTACTTAAGGATACATTTCACAGAAGTCCAGTGTTCTTCACCTGGATTTGACTGATATCTGCTTGTGACACTCACAGCATGGGCTATATCAGGTCGTGTACATAGCATGGCATACATGAGGCTCCCTATTGCAGAAGCATAAGGGATCTTGCTCATGCGTTCTATTTCCTCAGGTGTGCTAGGGCACATCTTCTTGGAAAGATGAATACCATGTCTGAAGGGTATTAATCCCCTCTTAGAGTTTTCCATACTAAACCTCTTTAGTACTTCCTCTATGTACATCTTCTGTGAAAGTCCTAGCATCCTATTCGGTCTATCCCTATAGACCTTAATTCCTAGAATAAAGGATGCTTCACCTAGGTCTTTCATGGAGAATTCCTTGGACAACCACATCTTGACTGATGTCAACATGGGAATATCATTCCCAATAAGGAGGATGTCATCCACGTACAATACGAGGAAGACAACAGCGCTCCCACTGACCCTTTTGAAAACACATGGTTCCTCTTCATTTTTGATGAAACCAAACTTTTTGATCACATCATTGAAACGAGTGTTCCAGCTCCGAGATGCTTGCTTAAGTCCATATATGGACCTTTGCAGCTTGCAAACCTTGTGATCAGTATCACTGGATGTGAAACCTAGCGGCTGTTCCATATAGATATCTTCCTCAAGATATCCATTTAAGGAATGCCGTTTTCACGTCCATTTGCCATATTTCATAATCGAAATAGGCTGCAACGGCAAGCAATGTGCGGATGGATTTTAGCATAGCCACTGGGGAAAAGGTATCCTGATAGTCAATGCCTTCGCGTTGACTATAACCTTTTGCCACTAGTCTAGCCTTGAATGTCTCCACATTCCCATCTGCACCAATCTTTCTCTTGAAGATCCATTTACACCCAATAGGTACTATACCTTCTGGTGGATCTACCAAGGTCCAGACTTGGTTTGAGTGCATCGAGTCAATTTCTGACTGACTTCATTGCCTCTAGCCATTTCTCGGAGTCGATATCTGATATCGCCTCGTTGTAGGTTTTGGGATCATCACCATGAGCACCATTACCTATGAGGAACATTTTCCTCTACTTCCTCTGAAATAATACCTAAGTATCTTTCAGGGGGACGGGAAAACTCTTTCCGATCTACGAGGTGGAGGAGGTAGTGTTCTTATTGGCTCAACCTGATTTGGTTCCAACTTGGTCCTTAGCTCGTTCTACTTGTGAGACTTTCTCATCAAGCTTAATCTGCTTTCCAATGCCGCTATCTTGAATAAACTATTTTTCAAGAAAGATGGCATGTCGACTCACAATCACATTGTGGTCTTCTGGAATGTAGAAATAGTATCCTAATGACTCTTTAGGATATCCTATGAATCGAGCTCTAAAGGACCTAAACTCTAACTTGTCCGCTTGTTGTCTTTTGACATGAGCCGGACAACCCCAAATTCTGAGATGACTCAGACTTGGTTTCTTACCGTGCCATATCTCATACGGTGTGGTAGGAACGGTTTTAGAGGGAACCCTATTCAGTAGATAAATTGAAGTTAACAATGAATGTCCCCAAAGAAAATCAGGGAGGTCTGTGAAGCTCATCATGGATCGAACCATATCCAATAGAGTCCGATTTCTCCATTCTGAAACCCCGTTGAGTTGAGGTGTTCCTGGTGGAGTCCATTGAGAGACTATGCCATTTTCCTTAAGATAGTCTAGGAATTCCGACTAAGGTATTCACCTCCTCGATCTGATCGAAGAACCTTAATGGGTTTTTCCAGTTTGTTTTTCTACTTCATGTCTGAATTCTTTGAACTTTTCAAAAGCTTCAGACTTGTGTCTCATAAGATACACATACCCATACCTAGACAGATCATCGGTAAAGGTAATGAAGTAGACAAAATTGCCTCTAGCCGGCACATCAAATGGGCCGCACACATCAGTATGTACTAGGGCAAGGAGATCTGTGGCCCTCTCCCCATGTCCAACAAAAGGGAGTTTAGTCATTTTGCCTTGAAGACAAGATTCACAAGTTGGATATGACTCGAAAGTCAATGGACTCAATAGCCCATTTTTCTCCAATTTGTTGATCCTATCTTCTGCTATATGACCTAATCTCAGGTGCCATAGATATCTGTCGTTTGGACTATCCCTAGGTCGTTTGGCATTCACGTTTTGCTCGATAGTTAGAATAGGTACATCAATATGTAGCTGATAAAGACCATTAATAAGGAAACCATTTGCAATTTTATTTCTTTCATAAAGAATGTTACAATGGTCCTTAAAGAAGGTAATCACATAAGCCTTCTTGTGCTAAGCATGAAACAGAAATCAAATTCCTGCTAGCTGCAGGCACATAATAACAGTCTTTCAAAACTAAGTCTAAACCAGATGGTAATCGAAGAGGGTATGTTCCCACGGCTACTGCAGCAACTCTTGCTCCATTACCGATGCGTAGGATCATGTCTCCATCCCTCAGCCTCCTGCTATCCTCAAGACCCTGCATAGAAGTGCACAGATGAGCACTAGAACCAGAGTCAAGCACCCAACTGGATGCAGAAGAAACCGTAAGGTTAGACTCAATAACGAGCATACCTCCAGAAGGACCTTCCTTCTTGTTCTTCAGGGTGGCCAGGTAAGTAGGGCAGTTCCGCTTCCAATGGCCGTCGCTGTTGCAATGGAAACACTTTCCTTTGCCATCGGACCTTCTTCTTCGGTTCTGCCTTCTTCTTCTTTGATCCTTCCACCTTTTGCTTTTTCACAGACTTCTTTTTCTTTCCATAAGACTTTCTTTTGGAAGAAGTCCGTTCCATAGCAAGAACTGAGCCTTTAGAACCTTTCATAGAAAGCTCAGCGGTAACCAGCATATTCATTAACTCGGCCAAGGAATTTTGAAGTTTATGCATGTGGTAATTCATGATGAATTGCCCATATGCATCAGTCAAGGATTGCAGAATAATATCATTCTGCAAGTCCAAGTCCAACTTCACACCGAGCTTCTCAAGCTCTTCCATGTCCTTGATCATTGTCAGACAGTGATCTTGGACTGACTGCCCATCACGCATCTTAGCCTTAAAAAGTCATTTCGTGACTTGATATTTGGCTGCGCGACTCTGTTCACCAAACATCTCCTGCAGGTGAGCCAACATTTGGCGAGCAGTCCCGATATCTTCATGTTGGCGCTGGAGCTCATCAGACATCGAGCCCAACATGTAAGTATCTGGCCTTATTATCTTCGTCAATCCATTTTTCCAGAGACGCTCTCTGTTCAGTGGATGGACGAGCTGGTAAGGTGGGAGGGTCCTGGTCCAAAACATGGTGTTAACTTCTCTGAACCCAAAACAATTTTGTAGTTCCTGAGCCAATCTTTATAATTGGGTCCAGTCAGTCTATGTGTGTCCTAGGATACGTGCCAAGTGGGTTGGACGCAGACATTTTCCTGTAGAGAGTCAAAGATTCTAGTTAGATACTGTAATTTTGACTTGACCAATTTGTTTAGGGATTTTATTTTTAAACAAATTAGCTCCCACTATTTTCTCGGATCCCTACACTCCCTCTGTAGAGATGCGAAAATCTCCGCGATTAATGATTTCTAGTGGGTGGTGCGGTCTCACCAACTGACTCATCACCTCACCTAACAGTTATTGGTGATGGGTTAGCCAATGAGTGAACAACTCTTGTTCAATGATTCTCTAATCATGGTGCACCCAAACTTGGTCTCTAATTCATGAATCTCACCGTATCCGGAATATTGATCCACTCCTTAGTTAAGTCAGACCCACCATTTGCATAGACTGGGTTCCTAATTGAGTCTCTCACCGTATCCGGAATATTGAGCCCAACTCATCCTCCAGCCCATAGCATCCAATGCCTAATAGACATGGTTGCATCTTCCCGGTGCAACTGAGCCACTGTATCCAGCCGAGAACAATCAACCCCGGGAAGGGCCCGCACATCTACAATGGTGGAAGACCTCAGACTTAATCTTTTCTTAGGGAGAATTGATTCAGGTCTCATTAAACTAGACTTGGCTTAGTCATAACAATTATGACTAACCTAGTGGCATGGGTTAGCTCGGATTATTGACCACCTCAGATCAGAACTGTGTCAACAGATATGGCCAGGTAAGTGAGACCGGTGGAAGGAATATGCCATTAACTCGTACAAGAACGCATTCAGGTCGAGTAGCTTCCAATTAAAAACCAGTCGGTCGTCTGTGCCAAACTTACCTTAGACACCAAATTGTTGAGTCAGAACCAATTGGGTTAGCCTACAATCCAGACTCTAACCTCTGAGCCTAATTAGGTCTTGCTTGATCGTGACTCGATCTTGACCCAGACTTAATCCTATTAGGCTGGTCAATTTAAGCATTGTTGATCCCATCTAACCAACTCTTGATTCGGTTTGATCAACCGCTTAGACCTAATTGAGCTACCCAAGCCCGAACCCAGTATTATGAATATGTCTTAGATCTGAAATTCTCAATTTTAGACCTAATTAATATTCCATAAACTTAATTCTTAATTAAGTTAGGGTTCATAAACAAAATATGCACAATAAATCCTAGGGTTTCAGGATCTAGGGTTTTGCAGAAAGTAAGTTTTGGGTTTCTGATTAAGGACGAACACGCAGCACCCCTACACATCATAAGAACACCCCATCGAATGGGAAGAGAGGGCCTTTAAACCCTTCTTCGTTCTTATGACCGGACGGCCAAGAGGAACGCCTTAATCAGGAACATTCAATAAACATTCAATACTACAAAACAGTTTATAGATCTATATCATATATCTCATATACAAATTTAGATCTAATCATGGCATATTTTGCATACATCTCATGTATCATAATCATGCATGTTTTCAGATCTAAATTATCTCATAATAATCTAAAAAATTAGATTTAAATTGATCTAATCAAAATAAATTCTAATCTAGACAATTATGTAGAACTATTCTACAACTAGTCTAGACATGCATCAATCATATCTCATATGATATTTAAAATTAAATAATTTTTATTTGCTATTTTATCAGATGTTATTATAACACTTATAATATCAAGAAAATAGTAAATAAGAAGATCTAAAATATGATTTAATCAGATTAAATCAAAGACATGCAAAGACTATTCTATAGAACTATTCTATTCTAGAACTAGTCATGCATATCTTCATGTAATCTTAGATCCAAATCATTTAATTTTAATTTTTTCTGATTTCAGATCTGATCACATCTCATGTGACATCTGAAATCACTTATTTTTAATTAAAATAAATTTAAAATCAGATCTAAACAATTTTAGAACCATGGCTCTGATACCAGTTGAAGGGAAATCCTGATTTCCCGGACCAGGTTCGTTCAGATCTGATCAGATCAAGAGATATATTTCAAAAATTTTTCTCTTAGATCTGTATCAGATCAGGGATGCTTCAGATCTGATTCTTATTTATTTAATAAAAATTAAAATGAAAAGGATAAATTAAATCACATTCAATTTAATTTACCTGAATAGGGTAATCCTATTACCCTGTTGATGATCCTGTTTGCAGCGGAAGGTTCTGGATCTAGCCACGCAAGCGCCTGGCCTCTACCGGTATCCACTCGGGCTGGATCTGGAGATCCTCTTCTTCTCTATCACCTCCAAAAATCAGATCTGGATCTGATCTGGAGGATCTTCAAAACTCCTTTTGAAGATCTGCAGTCGTCCTTTGCAGCAGCGCAGCCTTCTTGCTTTTGATCGCCTTTTCTTGATCTAAATCGCACCAACCAAATCCAAAACACTTTTGGACGTGGAGAGCAAGGGGAGAAGAGAGTATGGCATGGAGAAAGGGAGAGAGGCAGCCTTGGGGCGTGGGAAGATTGCTTCTTGATTACTTCTTTGATTATTCTTGATTATTTTTCACTTGGGCGCAGGGTCTCTTATATAGACTAAGCTGTGATCCAAGTCATCTTCCTCCCAACCAATCACAACCCTTTGTGAAATCAGATCTAAATCTGATTGGTGGGAATTAGAGTCCCCTGGATTCCTACTTAGAGGAGTGCCTAAGACCAGTCAAACTGGATTCTTAGAAGAACTCTAATTGGAATCCAAAAAGGGAGATGGAGTCCTTGTCCAACAAGGACTCCTAGGCGCCTCCTTACTTGGGCTCACGCCTCCCTTGGCGTGCGCCCTTCTCCTTGCCAGGTTCTGGCAGGGGGACAAGCCCCCACCAGCTCTCCAATAGGTGCATGACATGTGGTCAAAAGTCAAAGGGTGAATGGTCAACGTTTGACCAGTCAAAGGTAGACTTTTGACCAAAGTCAAAGAACAAGAAATGGCAGGTGACCAAAAATGGCAGGTAATGTCTTACAAATAAGACAACCTATTCTGACTTGGACAACCTCCAGTCAGACCATATGAAGGCCTCTGATTGAGCACAAACTCCTTTGGCTCAGACAGGACAACTTATTTATGATAGTAAAAGAAGAACGTTAGGTTCAATCGAGTGCTAGCACGATTTCCTTGAACCTAATTGAATCTCATTCAGATCAATTGAACTAGATCAGTTCAATTGATGATCACCAGATTCAAACCCTTGTTTGTGTGACCCAGTTAGGTTCAGTTCTGTATGGTAATGGGATATGTCATGATCTCTATCATCGACATCATCGAAACTCCTTTCGATGGATCAGAACTCTTCTGATTCGAACAGCTAGAATGATCGATCATCTAAATCATTCTAATTGCTCCCAAAATCCACCAGTGACACCTAGCAGTATATGGTGGCAACCCATCAGAGCTGAATGCGAACCTCTTGGTGCAGCTACCTGTGTGATTCAGTTCTTCTATCTTGAGCCCCGATCAGATTAGGGTTAAGGTGAACTCGTCAAACCCTAGTCTCTGTCATATGATGTAATCATTCGATTCGAGTCCAATGTGAAAATCTAAATAGAAACTCTTTCTATTATTTCACTCTGCCATGGCCATGGGCTTCAGGACTTGATTCTCATGATCATCATAGGGCTGCTCCTCTACCACCGAGGTAGATAGATTCCCATCTTGATGCAATCCAGTTCCTACAATGAACATGTCATAGCCAACATACACCTCAGGGTTCCATATGGCTAGGAGACCGAGTAATGGTGTAGTCAAACTATAACACCCTCAAGGTGAACTGCCGATGCATCTCAGGTCAAAGAACCAGACACACTACTGCAGCATCGAGTCAGTCATTGACGAGAAGGTAGACTCCCTAATGACTACTCGAGGTGGTCACGCTCAGTGCCCTCGTTCTCTAACGAGTACCTGTACTCTCGCTCCGGTGTCTCCACACCGTAGACTCAAGACTCATCTACTAAAGAGAAGCGATCGTACACCAACCTTCCGGATCAATCACCATCCTCGTGATGATCCTATGGTCGGGAGCTATTTATGAGTTAATAATGATTATTCATGTCTTAAATTTTCAACTCTTGAAAATATGAATTATCATTACCATTAACTCAAAGGATGTATCACAGACACTAAATACACATGTGTGATAGAAAATAACCCATTTATTAATTATAGTCAAAATTACAATTTTGCCCCTAGAAGTGTATTACAAGTGTCAGCCAATTCTGGCTTCTAGGGCACATATATCTAACACATATATCTTAAGATTTCAAAAGGCTAGGAGATCAAGTTATGGTGTAGTTAAACTATAACATCCTCAAGATGAAATATTGATGCATCTCAGATCAAAGAACCAGACACACCACTGCAGTATTGAGCCAGTCATCGATGAGAAGGTAGACTCATAACTACTCGAGATGATCATGCTCAGTACCCTCGTTCTTTAATGAGTACCTATACTCTTGCTTCAGTATCTCCACACCGTAGATTCAAGACTCATTTATCCTAAGAAAATGATCATACACTAATCTTCCAAATCGATCATCATCCTCATGATGATCCTATGATTGAGAGCAATTTATGAGTTAAGTATGACAATACATGTCTTAAATTTTCAACTTTTGAAAATATGAATTGTCATTATCATTAACTCATGGGATGCATCATAGACACTTTAAATATGCACTGTGATAGAAAAGTAGCCATTTTATTAATTTATAGTTAAATTACAAAAGCATTACAATGTGTCAGCCAATCTAGCTTCTATGATGCACATCTAACACCTCATGCCTAGCAAAAAAAATGTTTCAATCTCTCTATTTCATTGAGAAACAATTTCTCAAGTTTTAACACATGCACACTCTTTTAAACCATTTAAAAAGTGGCATCAGAAAGGAAGGATAAGATGGTGCAGAATTTTTCTCTCTCAAAATTTCCTCGCTCCCAAAAACCCACACCCTAAATCCCAGAGTTTCTTTCCTAGAAGGACTCTTCCCTCTAGCGCATGTCCACTCAGAAATCCTATTTTTAAATGAGTGACAAAATATAGAAACCAAAAGGTGGCATGTGGAGTGGATAAGGATGGGAGGTTGAAGTTGTTCCAACCTCCTATCTTGAATTCAAAACTCAAGATAAATTCTATCATTATCCCAACACCAAGACCAAGTCAAGAGGAGAGAAAAGAGGTGCCATCTCTCTTCTGGGCATGGAAAATATTATGAGAAATCTAAATTCATGTAGTATTTTGGGTGGTGGTCAAAGGTCAAGGTACAAGGGATAGGGTCTAATCTAATTGGACTCTACAGTTTATCCAATTAGGTCTCCATCCAAACCAATTTGGCTTGACCCAATTAAATTATAATAAATTTAATCAAATTAGGCTTAAACCATCTCAATTAAATCCTAATTAAATCAAAAATTAATTAAGCCAAGCCCTGATCAAATTAGGGACCAATCTTCCTTGGCAATTAAGTTATCTCATAACCAAATTGGGTCAAATCAAATTAAATCCAATTCAATTTATACTTAATCCAAAACTTATTACTCAATCAAACTGAGTTAATTAGCAATTAAATTACTAAGTAATCCTTTCATAATATAGAGTACCAATCCAAAGGTAGTATGCCCTAGAAGCTATTTGGGTTGACACATTAATTCTTTCTAGGATATAATTTTATACTTGACCTAATTTATAAGGGCAGTTAATACCATTCATGTGGTGTATGTGTCCATGAATTATCCAAAAAATTAATAGGCTGATGACACATATTCTCAAGAGTTTAGAATTTGAGGCATGTGTCATTAATGGTTAATTCTCAAATCGCACTCGATCGTAGGATTATCGTGGGGACAATGATTGATCCGATAAGATTGATGCATATATCGCTTTTTTTAAGATAGACGAATCTCGAGTCTATAGTATGGGATACTAGAGCGAAAGTACAAGTGGTTGTTAGAGAATAATGGTACTGAGCATGATCAACATGAGAAGTCACTTAGATGTCTACTCACTTATCAATGATTTTCTCGATGCTGTAGTAGTATGACTAGTTCTTAGACTTGTAGTGTCCCGGTTGTTCATAATGAGGTTGCTATAGTTTGATTTCACTATAACTTGATCTCCTAGTCATACAAAATCCTGAGATATATGTTGGTTATAGTGGGTTCATTGTAGGAATAGGGAGTGCACTTAAATAGGATCTATCGATCTTAGTAATTTAGGAGTAGTCTTGTGTGATTTATGAGATTAAGTTTAGAAGATCTAGGCCTGGGTAGTGTGAACAATAGAAAAGAGAGAGTAAATGGATAGAGTTCCTTATGCGAATGCTGTCGGCTGTGTGATGTACACAATTTTGTGCTATAGATCAGATATAGCACACGTAGTGAGCTTTGTTAGCAGATATATGACTAATCTAGGGAAGAAGAACTGGAAGGCATTGAAGTGGATACTGAGATATCTACATGGAACAAGGAACTATAATTTAGTGTTTGGTGAGCAGTTGAGAGCATTTGAAAAATAATTAATGAAGATATGTGAAGGTTCAGGTCCTCTAGAAGAATTTGTAGATGCAAATTATGCAGGTGATCTTGATACAAGGAGGTCTACTACTAGATACCTCTTTCCCATATTTGGTGGACCAGTGTCTTAGAGATCAATTCTTCAACCAATCACAGCCTTGTCTACTATAGAGATCGAGTACATTGGAATGACTAAGGCTGCAAAGGAAGCTCTTTGGCTTAGGAGGCTAATTATTGAACTGGTGGTGAAGCAAAGCAAGGTTATACTATATAGTGACAGTCAGAGTGTATTACTACTTGCACAGAACCCAATCTATCATGTACACAAAAATCATATAGACATCGGGTACCATAGGATTAGAGAGCTGGTAGAGGAAGGTGAAGTTGAATTGATAAAGATCCATACAAAAAAAAAATCAGTCAGATGCACTCATGAAGGAAGAGATGAGTTCACAAGGACATAAAAGCACCAAGGTCATTTTTCTTGAAAAATAATTTATTTAAGATGGTGGCATCGAAAGATAGATTAGACTCGAGGAGAAAGTCTCCGATGAGAAACGAGCTAAGGAACCTATGAAACCCAATCAAATTGAGACAACCCAAACACTACCTCCTCCACCTCATAAATCAAGTAGAATTTTTCATCCTTCTAAAAGGTACTTAGGTACTATATCAGAAGACAAAGAGAAAATGTTCCTCATAGAAAATAGGGTTCATAGTAATGATCCCAAAACTTATGATGAGGCAATATCAAATATCGACTCCAAGAAATGGTTAGAGGTAATGAGGTCAGAGATTGACTCAATGCATTCGAACCAAATCTGGACCTTGGTAGATCCACCTATAGATATAGTACCTGTTGGGTGTAAATGAGTCTTTAAGAGAAAGATAGGTACCGATGGAAATGTTGAGATCTTCAAAGTAAGGCTCGTAGCGAAAGGATATAGTAAGCACGAAGACATTGACTATCAGGATACTTTTTCGCTAGTAGCCATCGTCAAATCCATCCGCACATTACTTGCTATTGCAGCTTATTTCGATTATGAAATATGACAGATGGACGTGAAAACAACATTCTTAAATAGATATCTTGAGGAAGATATCTATATTGAACAGCCGCTAGGTTTCACATCCAGTGATAATGATCATAAGGTATTCAAGCTGCAAAGGTCCACATATGGACTTAAGCAAGCATCTCGAAGCTAGAATGCTCATTTCAATGATGTAATCAAATCATTTGGATTTATCAAGAATGAGAAGGAGCCCTGTATTTTCAAAAAGATCAGTGGGAGCACTGTTGTCTTCCTCATACTGTATGTGGATGACATCCTTCTAATTGGGAATGATATTTCCATATTGACTACAGTCAAAATATAGTTATCTAAGGAGTTCGCTATGAAAGAATCTAGGAGAGGCATCCTTTATTTTGGATACAGTCAAGTACTTGCAAAGTCAGAGTGTGATTAAGATGGAATTGACCACTCCAAGAGTTGGAAAAGAATGTATCACTGTATTTCAATATAGCAAAATCTTAGCCAGGATAATCCATCAGATGGATTTAGTATTTTGAAATACAATATGGACAATCTGATTAGAGTTGACAGTTGAACTCTGATATGTTCTACGAGCATTATGGTTAAGGAGATGAATTATATGGAAATTATATCCGCATGGATTTCAAGGATGGTATTCTACACCTTCGACCTATTCGACCGTCGGGTATCATTGCTAGATGGTCACTTTGATTGGTATAAAAATTTATTCTTATGCTACCAACTTAGGTTCGGACCTATGAGGTCATACACATTAGAGCTTATGATCTGATCAGATGGTTGATCAACGATTAAGAATCATTCTAGGGTTAAACAATCAATATGATTGGTGTTTAATCCAGTGCAAGTATTACAGGAGGATTGATTAGCAATTAGATTATTAATTGGCTTAATTTGATTAAGCCAATAGATTGAGATTAAGTTTAATTAAATATAATTTAATTAGATTTAGTTTGAACTTGATTGGATCAAGTTTAATTGGTTTATTGGATAAGCCAAGTGCAAGGAAGAACTAGTCCTAGTCTAACTAGGACTCGGATTAACCCAATTTTTTAATTTGATTAAAAAATAAATTAAAAGTAAATTTAATTTAATCTAATTTAATTAAGTTCTTAAATATATTAGGGATCTTATTTAATTGGGTTGGTTTAATCTTGATTTTATTTGGTTAAAAGATCTTGTTTGACCAAGTCAAAATAGGAGTCCTAGTGTGACTAGGACTCCCTATCTCCTTGTGCCACCTTGGTCCCAACGCCCCCATACCTATTTTTTAGGTATTTTTCATGAAAAATCCCTTTCTTCTTAATTTTTATGCCCCCTCTCTCCCTCCAAGTCATATTTGGAAGTTAAGTGGAAGACCAAGTCAAAGGAGGAATTGGTTTTGCTTAGGATTCTATGAGATAGAATTCTTATTAACCAAAACATCTTCTCTTGAGTGTCGCCCCCTCTTTTAATTAATTCTTCTCTTATTATAATAAAATAATATTCTTTTTTATGCACCCTCTCTTACTATCCATGCCAAAAATTATGGAGGAGGTGCCCAAGAGTTGGGCACCCCAACAACTTTCCATATTTGGATATTTCTAGTCTAGGAATTTGACCTAACTTGGACTCTTCTTTTTTTTATTTATTGGATAAATTTTTCTCTAATTTTTTCATAAAATATAGAGATTTGGGAGAGGTTTGGGGTGTGCAAAAATCAGAGGAAGAGGGTCCTTGGTTATGGGGGTTATATAGGCACCAAACTAGGTGTCTAGGTGAGAGAAAAGAGAAGAAGAAGAGGATCTTCTTCTAGGATTATTTTATTTTCAATCTCTCCTCCTTTCTTTTGAGTTTTTTTTTTTTTGAGAGAGTCTTACATTGGCAAACTCTCATCTTTTGTCTTATATTTTGGAGAGTCCAAATTTCAAAGAAGGGAGCATCGAATCGACCGTCAAAGAAGGATCAGCACAGTACTAGCATGCTGTGCTGATTTTCTGCATCAGACTTCAAATCAGAGATCATAGGCTCGTGTGGATGACTTCTAGAGGTCGAATGCATGTACGGCTTGTGATTTCATCCTCAAACCCGATCGATAAGTTAAAATATCTAAACTTGCTCAAGTAATAGATCTGATCTATAAACTTCATACCTATATTTGATGTAGTGTAGATCTAGGTTGATTTGATCAACCTTTTTCTTTCTTATTTGATTTAAATTTTTGATTTAATATCATATCTTAATCATGTAATAAATCTGAGATCTAGATGTTTACATAGTTATTTAAATAAATTTTAGATTTATTTAAGTCTTCCACTGCAAGATCTTGAAAAAGTTTCAAGATCTACCTATGAAACCCAAGATCTGATTCCTTCAATTGGTATCAGAGCCAGATTCTTATTACATGATTTTTATGCATATCTAGATTATTTCTTAGATTAGATCTAATTTATAATATAATTATTAAATCTAAAATTTAAAAAAATAAAATAAAATATTTGAGATTGCATGAACTGCCATAAGATTGTCCTGCTATAAGGTTTATCCCTTATAGTGAATAGGTTATCCTAGTATGTACAGATTTAAAATATTGATCATAAAATTTTAGATTAGATCTAAGAGATTTTATGATCTGATTAAAAATATTTTAATCTAATTTCAATCATCATAAATGTGTTAGATTTGATCTAGGAAGATTTATGATTGATTATTATTAAAACTATTTCAATTACATAAACCTATTTAGATTAGATCTAAAGTAGTTTTATGTTTATTTTACTTGCATATTAATTATGAATCAAACATGCAACTTGGTTGATAGAACCATGTTATAAAAATATTTTACAAACATGAAAATCATTTTTGAAAAGTCGAACCCCAACTCTTAGCCCAAAATTTAATTGAGAATTAAGAAGTTAATTGATTAGGATCTGGGATTGTGAATTGAAGATCCTAAGACACAAATTATAACACATTGGGTTAAATGGGTTAGTGAGGAGGTACATTAATTGGGTTAGACCTAGGGTTAGATTAAAGAATGGACTTAATTAGAGAATTGACTAAATCTAATCAATTATTGTCTTAGATTAGGTCAAGAATTCTTTAAATCAATTACCATAGTTGTAGTTGGTGAAGTCCATGTCTTTAACAAGACCCAAGATGGACTTGATTTTTAGCTACGCGGTCTAGCATAAATTGTTAGGTTGATCTAATTGAAACTAATTAAACCAATTGGTGTCTAAGGTAAATCAGACCAGTGATTTTTAATTGGCAGCCCGCTTACCTGGCCATTTTTTATGGTGTCTAAGACAAGCCTGGCAGACCCTTCCATTGATCAAATTTACCTGACCTCTTGATGAGATTATGTTTTGATCGGATTTCTTGACTATTCGAGCTAACCCATGTCAGCTAGGTAAACCAGTTTGACTAATTTAGGTGCTCCTAGATCGGCCTATTAATGGTCTCCCTTAAGCTGACTTGATGAAGTTAGTGGGAGGATCATGACAAGCTGGTTAATCTGACCTACCCACTTCTATAAATAAATTCTCTAAAATTATTAGGTTTCTAAAATGAAATAGTTATATGATAATTGGATCATAGCCTCCCACTAAAGTGGATGATAATTGATCCATCAGTTGAATAATCATTGGAAGCCCAAAGGCCTGGTGCTTATCGATTGATGGAATTATCATTCATTATATGATCTCTTGGATATATCTTTCTAAATGGTGGTTAGGTGGCCCAACCAAAGTTGGGCTTTGATCATTCATTGGTTGGATGGGCCAAGTATGGTCATGTTAATGGTTGGACCTAACTGGACCCTTTTCTGAGAAGGCCAAAGCCAACTAATTAGGACCTAGAGCAAAATTTAATTATTGAAAATTATTTAGAGAAATAATTAGTTATGAACCTACCCTTAGATGTACATGGGTGGGCCAACCAAAGTTGGGCTTGTGTATAGTCTATGTGGATTCTAGTACCCACTAAGAAATTAGGATAATTTCTCGAATTAGAGGTTGAGGCTATCAATTCAAATAAAATAGTGGAAGAAATCTTTTGATTAAAGTCTAAATCTTTAGGTTTAATGAATTAATTACTAATTAGGTTTTGGTTTTTCTTTGTGCAGATATGGTCACTTCTTTATCACTCTAATCAATGTTGGACAATGATAAGTTGGTGGAACCCAACTTTGATAGTTAGTACCAAAAATTAAAGATTATCCTAAAGCATAAATGAATCCTATATATGTTGATGGATCCTGCATCTGAGGAGCCAGCTGCCAATGCACGTGGAACAGTCAGAGACACTTATCAGAAGTGGCTCAGTGATCGAACCACGGTGCGCTACATTATGCTGGCTGTGATGAACGATGAGTTCAGTCATAAGTTTAAGACAACTCAGCCAAACAAAATGCTCTAAGTGTTGGAAGATTCTTTTGGCACACCCGATGATGTTGAGAAGCACAAGACTAGTTTTGCTATCTTCAATGCCAAAATGTGGGATTATGCCTCTATCACTAATCATGTATTCTACATGATCGAGCTGATAGAGCGCTTGAGCAAGCTCGACTTTTTCTTGCACAAACAACTTGGGAAAGATGTAATACTGAACTAGCTACCCAAGTCTTATCTCCCATTTCTTATACATTATATAATGTCAAAGCCTGAAGTGGACTACCACGGGTTATTGGGGTTACTTTAGAACTTTGAGAAGGATCACCAACTCCATAAGAAATCGGTGAACTTAGTGGGAGGTTCATCTTCTCATTCTCGATCCTTTGGGAAAGGAAAGAAGAACAAAAAGAAGAAAGCCAAGAAGGTGCATATTCATGCTAGGACACCTATGTAGGCTCAGACCCCAAAGACCAAGCCTGATAAGAGTCAAGCCGAATGCTTCTTTTGCAAGAAGTGGGGGCACTGGAAGAGGATTCATCCTCAGTACATTGCCTCCCTGGACCCGAACAGGTAGAGAAAGAAGCAAGCTATTATGGACAAGGTATTTATATGATAACTTCTTATAATTTCTCTATTTGTGATATTATTGACTGGATATTGGATATCGGTAGCTGTTACCATATTTGTAATTCGTTGTAGGGGTTGCAGATCAGTAGAAGATTCAAGCAAGATGAGAGATTGCTGAATGTTGGAGATGGAAGACTAGTTTCAGTTCTAGCTTTAAAAATTTTGAAACTTGTATTTGAATCTCATACCGTTGTTCTTAGTGATTGTCATTTCTATCCTAGTTTCTTTTTAAATATAATTTCTATAGACCTTTTGGCCATGAACAATTATGAAATTTTAATAAAGAAACGAGTTTGTAATGTCATTATGAATGGTGTTACTACTTTCTATAGACAATTGAATAATGGTGTATATATATTATCACAACTTATTAATGTAGTCTATTCTACTGGCAAGCATCCTAAATTAGATAATGTATCAGATATCTACTTATGACACTATAGGCTAGATCATATAAACAAGAATAGGATAAATAGGTTGACTCAAGAAAAAATCCTTAAAGTTAATGATTGTGAATCACTTCCAACCTGTGAGTCCTGTCTTTTTGGTAAAATATTCAAACGATTTCGAAGTGAAGTAGAAAAATAAACTAAAAAGTGTATTAAAACTCTTCGATCTGACCGAGGAAGAAAATACATTTTTGGTGAGTTTCTCACATATCTAGAAGAGAATAAAATTCTCTCCCAATAGACTCCTCCTAGAACACCACAGCATAATAGTGTGTCTGAAAGAAGGAATCGGACTCTGTTAGACATGATCCGATCCATGATGGGATTTGCCAGCTTGCCGATATTCTTCTGGAGATATGCATTTGAATCGGCTTGTTATCTATTAAATAGGGCTCCAAGTAAGTCTGTAGTTAGAACCCCATATATGGATAGGACGTAAGCCAACACTTTCACACCTTAGAATTTGGGGGTGCCCGACTTATGTCAAATGATTAGTTACAGACAAACTTGGACCTAGGTCTGATAAGTGTACATTCATAGAGTACCCAAAAGAGACTAAAGGATACTATTTTTACCATGCTGATGAATAAAAGGTGTTCGTTAGCCTTAGGGTAACCTTTCTGAAAAAGGAGTTCCTTGATGAAGGAATTGTTTCCTCTAAGATTGAACTTGATGAAGTTCAATAGGTAGAAAGTCCGACACAAAATATTGAACTTAAGTCAGATTTGATCTGATCAGATCCGAAGCCTAGTGAACCCGCACCATTAAGATGATCCGGTAGAGTACCCCACCATCTGGACAGATACTATGGATTCTTGGTCCAGGATGGTGATCACATCAAGCTCGATGAGAATGATGAGGACCCGATCACTTATATGAATGCGATACAGAGATCCGACTCTAAGAAATGGCTAGAAATCATGAGATTCAAAATGGATTCTATGAAGGTCAATGATGTATGGACATTAGTTGACCCACCTGAAGGAGTTAAACCCATTGGATGTAAATAGATCTTCAAAAGAAAGAGGAGCGTAGATGGAAAGGTGGAGACCTATAAAGCCCATCTGATTGCCAACGGATATCATCAACGTTATGGTATTGATTATGACAAGACGTTCTCTCCTGTAGCAATGCTCAAATTCATTCGAATTATGGTTTCCATTATTGTCCATCTGGACTATGAGATTTGGTAGATGGATGTGAAGATAGTTTTCCTAAATAAAGAGCGGACCGAAGAGGTGTATATGATACAACCTGAAGGATTCACATTCATAGATGAGTCCAAGGTGTGTAAGCTTCAAAGATCTATTTATGGATTGAAGCAGATATCTCAGAGTTGGAACATGCATTTTGATAAAGTGATCAAAACATATGGCTTAGTTAAGAATGGAGAAGGATCCTGCATTTACAAATGGGCAAATGATCCAGCAGTGATATTTTTTATTTTGTACGTGGATGATATTCTCTTAATCGAAAATGACATCCCCACACTATAAGGAATACAAGTCTGATTGTCATCATAGTTCTCCATGAAGGACTTAGATGAAGCATCCTACATTCTAGGGATGAAAATATATAGGGATAGATCTAAAAGGATGCTTAGTATATATTTCAGTCTACATACATAGAAACTATGCTGAAGAGGTTCAGCATGAAGAATTCCAAAAAGGGCTACTTTCGATAGGCCAAGAAATTTCTCTCTAAGAAAAATTGTCCGACAACTCCTAAAGAGAGAGAGCATACGAGTAGAATTCTATATACTTTGGTAGTGGGGTCTATTATGTATGCAATGACATGTACGAGATCAGATGTGGCATACTCACTAGGAGTAGTGAGTAGACACCAATCTGACCCTGGAGAAAATCACTAAAAGGTGGTTAAAACCATCCTTAAGTATTTAAGAAAATACTAAGGATCAATGGTTGGTTTATGGTGAGTTAGATCTGAAGCTTGTGGGATTTACAGACTCTAGCTTTCAATCTGATCATGATGACAGTAAAAGTGTGTCAGGATACATCTTTACTCTAAATGGTGGAGCCATCTACTAAAAAAGTTTCAAGCAGCATATAATGGCTGACTTTGTTTGCAAAGTAGAGTATATGATAGCATCAAATGCAACAAAAGAAGCTGTGTGGCTGAGGAAGTTTATCATCAAGCTTGGAGTAGCACCCTCCATTGATAGTCCAGTCCTGCTCTAGTGCGACAGCACTGGTGCCACAGCTTAAGTAAAGGAACCAAAGGCACACTAGCAAACAAAGCATATTCTACACTGCTTTCATTTGGTCCATAAGATCATGGATCATGGTGATGTCGACCTTCAAAAGATCGATGAAAAGAAAAACCTAGCCGACCCCTTCACTAAAGTTCTGACAATCAAGGAGTTCGACAGCCATAAATCAAAGATGGATATTAGATACTATGCCGAGTGGCTTTAGGATAAGTGGGAGTTGTTGAAAATTATGTTCCAAAATCAATCATCAGTCTGTTGACAGTTGAGATATTATAATTGATTTATTAATTAATAAAAAATATTTTGGCATCTTTTTTTATCTTCTAATGAACTCCATTATTGTGATGAAGTCATTAGGACTATTTAGTTTCAATAAAGAAAGAATTTATCGGTTAGTCCTTAAATTTATTTATAATCAAATGATAGACTGTTAATTAGGACGACAGCGTCTATCGAGCATAGGTCACTATATGCCATATAGGTTGGTTGTCCTCTTAATCAAGGTATGTGAAGACACTGATATGGCATACAGGTGAGATGTATGGGTACATCGTCATTGAACGTGACCAACTCCAGAGCATTCTACTATCAAGAATATCTCTGATGGGATATAGGTATAAGTATCCCTTAGATCTGAGATCACCTCAGTGACTTGCAAGCAACTCACTGTGCTTTGGTACCGGACTAACTAAACTTCTAATTCAGCAATGAAAGGCTTCTAGGCATAGTCAAGTCTTTCAAAGTTGGAGTGTGATTAAGATGGAATTGACCACTCTAAGAGTTAGAGAAGAATGTATCACTGTATTTCAATATAGCAAACCTTGGCTAAGGTAATCCATCAGATGGATTTGGTATTTTGAAATATAATGTGGATAATCTGATCAGAGTTGATAGTTGAACTCTGATGTATCCTACGAGCATTATGGTCGAGAGGATGAATTATATGGAAACTATATCCGCATGGGTTCTAAGGATGGTGTTCTACACCTTCGACCTATCCGACCGTCAGGTATCATTACTAGATGGTCACTTTGATTGGTACAAAAATTTATTTCTATGCTATCGGCTTAGGTTCATACCTATGAGATCACACACATTAGAGCTTACGATCTGATCGGATGGTTGATCAATAATTAAGAATCGTTCTAGGGTTAAACAATCAATACGATTGGTGTTTAACCTAGTGCAAGTATTGCAAGAGGATCGATTAGTAATTGAATTGCTAATTGACCTAATTTAATTAAGCCAATAGGTTGAGATAAAGTTTAATTAAATATAATTTAATTAGATTTGGTTTGGACTTGATTGAATCAAGTTCAATTGGTATATTGGATAAGACAAGTGCAAGAAAGAACTAGTCCTAGTCTAACTAGGACTCGAATTAACCTAATTTTTTAATTTGATTAAAAAATAAATTAAAATTAAATCTAATTTAATCTAATTTAATTAAGTTCTTAAATAGATTAGGGCCTTATTTAAATGGATTGGTTTAATCTTGATTTTATTTGGTTAAAAGATCTTGTTTGACCAAGTCAAAATAGGAGTCCTAGTGTGACTAGGAGTCCCTATCTCCTTGCGCCACCTTGGTCCCAACGCCCCCCATACCTATTTTTTAGATATTTTTTATGAAAAATCTCTTTCTTCCAGATTTTCATGCCCCCTCTCTCTCTTCAAGTCATATTTGGAAGTTAGGTGGAAGACCAAGTCAAAGGAGGAATTGGTTTTGCTTAGGATTCTATGAGATAGAATCCTTGTTGACCAAAACATCTTCCCTTAAGTGTCGCCCCCTCTTTTAATTAATTATTCTCTTATTTCATGAAAATAATCTTCTTTTTTGTGCACCCTTCCTTACTGGTCCATGCCAAAAATTGTGGAGGAGGTGCCTAAGAGTTGGGTGCCCCAACAACTTTCCATGTTTGGATATTCCTAGTCTAGGAATTTGATCTAACTTGGATTCTTCTTCTTTTCTATTTATTGGATGAATTTTGTTCTAATTTTTTCATTAAATATAGAGCTTTGGGAGAGGTTTGGAGTGGGCAAAAATTAGAGGAAGAGGGTCCTTGGGCATGGGGGTTCCATAGGCACCAAACTAGGTGTCTAGGTGAGAGAAAAGAGAAGAAGAAGAGGATCTTCTTCTATGGCTATTTTATTTTCAATCTCTCCTCCTTTCTTTTGAGTTTTTTTTTTTTGAGAGAGTCTCAAATCAGCAAACTCTCATCTTCCTTCTCATATTTTGAAGAGTCCAAATTTTGAAAAAAGAAGCATCTGATCGATCGTCAAAGAAGGATCAATACAGTACTAGCATGTTGTGCTGATTTCCTGCATCGAACTTCAGATCAAAGATCGTAGGCTCGTGTGGACGACTCCTAGAGGTTGGACGTATGTGCAGCTCATGACTTCATCCTCAAGCTTGAATTAGCAAGTTAGAATATCTAAACTTGCTTAGGTAATAGATCTGATCTATAAACTTCATACCTGCATTTGATGTAGTGTAGATCTAGGTTGATTTGATCAATCTTTTTTTTTCTTATTTGATTTTAATTTTTAATTTAATATCATACCTTAATCATATAATAGATTTGAGATCTAGGTATTTACATGGTTATTTAAATAAATTTTAGATTTATTTAAGTCTTTTGCTGTAAAATCTTGAAAAAGTTTCAAGATCTACCTATGAAATCCTAGATCTGGTTCCTTCACTATGCCACTACTATCTTTTCTGAAAGATCATAGATCAAGGTAACGTCGACCTTCAGAAGATCGATGAAAAAAAAAATCTGACCAACCTATTCACTAAAGCCCTAATGGTAAAGGAGTTCAACAACCATAAGTCAAAAATGGATATTAGATACTGTACTGAGTGGCTTTAGGATAAGTGAGAGTTGCTAGAAAATATGTTCTAAAATTAATCGCCAGTCTATTGATGGTTGAGCTATCTTTATAAATATAAATAATTTATAATGAATAAAATATTTATTCTAATATTTTTCATCATAAATGTACATTTTCTAATGAACTCTTGTGTTGTGATGAAGTTCTTAGGACTATTTAGATTTAATAAAGAGAGAATTTATCAATTAGTTCTTAAAAATGTTCACAACCAAATAATACATTGTTACTTAGGATGATAATATTTATCGAGTATAGGTTATTGTGCCATATGGGTTGATCCTCCTCTTAATCAAGAAGTGTGGAGACACTGGTATAGCATATAGGTGAGATGTTGGAGTACATCATCATAGAACATGATCAACTCTAAAGCATTCTACTGTCAAGAATTATTCTGATGGGATATGGATACAAGTATGCCTCCGATCTGAGATCACCATGGTGACTTGCAAGCAACTCACAGTGCTTTGGTGTAAAACTACCTAAATTTCTAATTCAATGATGAAAGATTTTTAGGTATAGTCAAGTACTTATGAAGTCGATGTATGATCAAGATGGAATTGACCACTCTAAGGATTTAGAGAAAATGCATCACTATATTTCAATTTAGCAAAACTTTGGCTAGGATAATCCATGTGATGAATTTGATATTTTAAAATACAATATGGATGACTTATTCAGAATTGACAGTTAAATCCTAAGTCATTCAATAAGCATTCATGATCAAGAAAATGAATTATATGAAAACCATATCTACATGGATTCTAGAATATTGCTTTATACATTCGACCTATCCGATCATCGAGTACTATTGCTAGATGGTCACTTCGATTAGTATAGAAATTTATTTCTATACTATCGACTTAGGTTTGAACCTATGGAGTCACATACATTAGAGATTTCGATCTAATTGGATGGTTGATCAAGGATTGAGAATCGTTTTAAGATCAAACAGTCAATACGATTAATGTTTGATCTAGTACAAGTATTGCAGGAGGATTAATTAGCAATCAGATTGCTAATTGACTCAATCTGATTGCACATTAGGGCTGAGATTGAGTCTAGTTGAATGAGATTTAATTAAGTTTGGTTTAGACTTGATTAAGTCAAGTCTAATTAGTTTATGGCATAAGCTAATTGCAAGGAAGTATAATTCTCTATTCAATTAGGACTTATGTGCACCTAATTTCTAATTTCTAATTTGATTAGAATTTAAATCAAAATTAAATATAATTTAATCTAATTTAATTAGACTATTAGTTGGACTAAGATCACTCTTAATGGGGTTGCACCAATTCTAATTCAATTAGGTTTAAATTCTAGGTTTGACCATAGAAAATTAGAGAACCTAGTTTGACTGGGATTCTCTCTCCTTATGCCACCTCACCCTCCCAAGCCCCCTCTCTTTTGTTTTGCATGAAATCCATTATGCCCAGAGAGAGCCCACATGCACCCCCATGCCTTCTCCTTTTTTATTTGGTAATTGGTTTTGGACCAAGTCAAAACAAGCAGGTTGTTTTGATTTAAAACTCTATTTGATAGAGTTTGATAAAACCAAAACTCTATCCATATGAAGCACCAATTAATCAGATTTTATTCTTATTTTTTTGGTGGAAATAGAGGAAGGTGTTGTGTGCCATTTGTTGGTATGTCATGCCAAGAAAAGGAGGAGGTGCCTAAGAGTTGGGCTCCCCTATACTTATTTTATTTGGATATGCATTTCTAGGTATTTGACCTAGAGAAGGACTCTTCCATATCTCTCTATTTAAGAGGGGTTTGAGCATGAAATTTTGACAATGAATTCACCAAGAGAGAGAGGTTTGGCATGCGGTTTCTGGGCACAAGAGGGTCTTGGGCGTGGGGTTTTGTTAGGACAAAAATTTGAGTGTCCAATTAAAAGAGAAAAAAAAAAGAGAAGAAGGGGTTGTTCTCTACGATTTTAGATTTTCTTCTTCTATATTTTTTTTGGTGTGTTATGTGAAGAAGAAGACCTCTCTCATATCCTCTCTACTTCTTTGATCCTTGGAAGGTTCAAGAAATTCAAAGTAGGTTTGAGATCAACCATCAAGAAAGAATCTGCGAAGTGCTAGCATATTGCATAGATTTTCGATCACCAAACTTCTGATTGTGATTGAAGCTTTATGCGGATAACCCATAAAGGCCGGACACCTATGCAACTCGAAGTGACAACCTTAGCCTCATAAGAGAAAGTGGAGTTCTCGACCCACGAAAAGGTATTTTATTATCTAGATTAGATCTAGAATTGTTCAAGTATTGATATAATCAATACCTTTGCTTTTGCTAATTATTTAATTTTTAAATTTAATACTTGCATAAATTATGTCATGAGATCCTAGAACTATAGATATTTTATATATTTTGTAGATTAATATGATTAATCTAATGCTTCCGCTAAGTTTATTTTTGAAAAAGTTTTAAAATAGATGCATATAAATCCTAGTTTTTTCTTCATTTATTAGTACCAAAATTAAATTCAAATATTTTATTATTCATCAAAATTAAACCTAGGGTCAATGGGTTGCTTAGGAGGGGGCGGGGGAACTTATAGAGCAGAGGGGAGGCTGAATCCTTCCCAAAATTATCTCTCTCCAATGAATTTGTGTGGAAGAAGACTCCCGGCGACAATCTTCTTCATTTGTTTTTTCTTTTTTGATTTTAGGTAGGATGTGGCCCAAGTTCTAATAGGCTAGTCCAATTAGACTAGGCCATCACACACATGATAGGGGATGAATTTTAATTTATCAACCTAGAGGCTGAAGATATTGGAGGCCTAACTTTTGGAGATAATGAAAAAAAAAAATTATTGATCTCGATAACATTCAAATCACCCCCTCTACTTTTATTAAAAATTTATTATTTATAGATGGTTTAAAGCATAATCTATTTAATATTAGTCAATCATGTGATAGAGGATTTAAAGTTTCATTTGAATCATCTCATTACATTGTGTCTAGTTCTATTGATAATGGTATTAAGTTTATAGCACATAAATATGGCAATGTCTACATGGTTAATCTTAATGATCTATCTATGAAAAATATTCAATATCTAGTTGCTATGAATGCCAAAGTTGATGCAACTAGCCAGATTTGGTATCATAGACTAAGATGCAACTAGCCAGATTTGGTATCACAGACTAAGTAATGCAAGCATGGATTTGATAATAAAATTAATTAGAAAGGATTCAATGAATGGTCTATTAAAAAATTAATTTTGAAAAGGACAAAGTTTGTGATGCACGCTAACTAATAAAGCAAACTAGATCATCTTTTAAATCAAAGAATGTGGTTTCAATTACTAGGCCATTATAATTGCTTCACATAGGTTTGTTTGGACCAATTAAGACCATAATCCTTGGTGGCAAGAAATATGGTTTTATGATTATCAATGATTTTTCATGATTTACTTGGATTTTATTTCTCACACACAAAGATAAAACTTTTGATACATTTTTAAAATTATTTAGAAAAATCAAAAATGAAAAAGGTTTGGATGTGTTAAGAATAAGAAGTAATCATGGAATTGAATTTGAAAGTCAAGATTTTGAAAAATTTTATTTTGAAAATGAAATTAACTATAATCAACCTCTAAGATATCTGAATAAAATAAGATGGTAGAAAAAAAGATAGAACTTTAAAGGAGATGGCATGCACCATATAGAAGCAACCTTCAAACATAGTTTTAAGTGGAAGCTATAAATACAACATGTGATATACTAAACCATGCATTAGTTAGAACTATTCTAAATAAAACTTATATAAACTTTAGAAAGAAAGAAAATCTAACATCGGATATTTCAATTTTTCTAGTTCCTATTGCTTTGGTTTAAACAATGGTGAGGATAAGTTAGATAAGTTTGATGCAAAATCAAACAAAGGTATATTTCTTGGGCACTTTCTACTAGTAAAGTATATAGAGATTTTAACAAAAGACCTCTAGTAGTAGAAAAATTCATCTATATTATTTTTGATAAATTTAAAAACTTTCCATCTAGGAAGATAGATTTGGTTGATAAAGTTGATTCCTTTGACAAAGAGATGAAAGAAATGACCTTTCAAGACACATCTATTGCCTAGCTATGCAACCCAAAAGGGATGGGTGAATTGGGGTTTTAAAATTTTAAAGCTAATTTAAAAATATCAAGATTGAATGATGATATACAAGTTGTGTGTGTGAAGTAATTTAGGTTAGATAAAAATATAAAAGATTAAATAGCAAGAATTTAGTAAACTAAGAAAAGAGAGATAACAAGCACACCACAAACAATAAAGATTTATAGTGGTTCGGTGCTTTTCTTGCATCTACATCCACTCTCCAAAATCCTACTTGGGAATTCAAAAATTACTAAACATATTCAACCAGAATACAATGTTGGTACCTCCAATCCTAGCTATCCCAAGCTAGCACACTTATTTCTTAGGTACAAGCCAATCCTACATACTCCGATTTAGGGCTCGAATTAACCCTCCCTAGTTTTGGAACCCCCTAAAACTTGAATCAAAATAATAAAGCAGAGTATAAGAGTTAATGATAATCAAATACAAATTTAGCTCCCTTAATGAGCAAATAAAACCTTAGGAATGCTTTTTACAATAATGGAGAAGCTTTTTTTATTTTACTCAAGGTTGTTAAAGACTTGAATGAGCTCTTGAGAGGTTGGAGAACTTAAAACAAAAGCTTCTTTGCTTGAAGATGATTTTTTGCTTAGGACTGAACTGAATTTCTGAAATCTCTTATGTTTTTTCCTTTTTATAGCTTTTTAAATCTTCAATGGATGGAGAAAAGAATCTTGGGCAAGATTTGTAGCCATTGAAGATCTTAAAGAAATCATTAAAAGCTGCCAAAATTGGATAAAACTAGCTGTTGAAAAAAATTTCCATCACAAGGGTCAACTTATGGGTCGATATCTGGCACAAGGGTCGACCTTGAGGTCAACCTCTAAGACAGTAATCAGAAAAATAACCATTCTGTATTTTTGGCCTTCAGAACAGCATAGATCAATCCTAGGGTCGACCCTTGGCATAGAGACAGCATGCTAAACAGCCCGTTTCAGTAGGAAACAACCTAGGGTTCAATCCTTTTACTTCAAACTTGATTTTCTTTCAAAATATGCATCAAAAAATTATGGGACTGCCTCCAAAAGATCAAAAATTTTCTATTCTTACTTTTGAGGCTCTCAAATCAAAACTTGATAAAATTATGATTTTATCTCTAAAATACAAAAAGTCTTTTTTTAAGCCAAATTTATTAGTAATCCCCTCAAATGCTTTGTAATCATCAAAATCAATTTTTGGAGCAACAATCTTCCTCTTTTTGATGATGATAAAATATTTGAGCATAAGCAAAAAAAAAAAAAAATCATGTAGAAGTCTATCATATTCAATTATTTGACAAATATTGTATAAAGAACAGTTTGAAGATTATTTATGGTTAGACATTCAAATTATTTACAAAAGAGTTTGACTTACTTATTTTTTTATCAATTTTACTTTAATTTTACTTATAGCCCAATTTTATATACTCTACTCCCCCTTTTTGACATCATCAAGTAAGATCTTAAGAAATTTTAAAATTTTAAAAAAAATAGCCTCTCCCTTAAATTATTTCATATATTTTTTTATTAAAATAAAATTTTATAATAAAATTTTTAATTAGCTTATATACAACACAGTGTTTACAGCATATCATAATAGAATTTTAGCTAATTTACATAGGTTACATTTCACATCATTCAAATGAGATCATCATATTTATATACACATATTTATATCCAAATGATATCACAATAAATCATAACATCAAGTCATCAAAATATATAAGTGCTAAAGGTATCAAAAGCATTCATGAGAGTTAGGCCATCAAAATATACAAAATTCATGGATACAACTATCCATGTACCAAGCAGCTAATAGTACCAATGCCATAAGTTAGATCCAAAATAAAATATAATCAATCATGACTTGATCAACAACTCATAAAAATAACTAAGAGATATTAGATCATAATCTAATACAAAGATGACTAAACTAGATCTAGTAGAGATCACGGCTGGAAGGATCTGAATCAGATGAGAAATTAGAGATGTGATGGAGAGTGTCAAATGATAGATGTATCAAATCTAAAAAATTAAATAAAAAATTTAGAAAATTAAATCAAATCAAATGAATTAGCTCTCCTTTAAAAGCTTATCATTTAAAATTTTTTTCTTTACAAAAAAAAAAGCTTAAACTCAAATATCAAAGGCTCTCCCCCTTTTTGAATGAATATGATTCTTTGAATAGATTTTCAAATATCTACTTTTAAGCTTTAAGAGGATTAGAGCTTTTCAAAGATTTGAATAGTGAAATCAATCACAACATTTAATTCATTATTCATTCTTTTCTTTCTTAAATAAATTTCAGTCAATTAAACTCAAAAAAGATATATATCAGAAATGTATCAAGCAAAATAAAGATAGTATCAAAGCAAAAATAATTTTACAAAGATTTTTAAAAGCACATTAAAAATTCTGTATTATATTCATATTTTTAAATGAGTTTCAAAATTAGAAGTATGTATCAAAATTAATTTATTTAGAGTGAGAATATATTTTAAATTAGTTTTAACTTTAATTAGTTATCAAAAATGATTTGGCAATCAAATCAATTGAATTTAAACTAAATAATCACATGAAGGCTTAAGTTAGAAGAATCATAAAACAATCAAAGTTTATTATCCTTAACTCAAATTAATTAGAATGTTCAGTCAAGGCTAACTAGATAATATTTAACAAACAAACATCTTTTCCCTTATTTTTTAAGAGTAAAAATCAAAAAATTCATTACATAATATTTTTTCTCCTCTTTTTCATAATTATTATTGAATAAATTTATCTTTTAGTTTTTCTTCTCCATTTTGAAAGAATACAATAAATTTAGAATGTATATCTTCTCTTTTTCTTAATTCTATTTATGAATAATATGGATTAAAAACATATCTCCCCCTTTTTGAATAAAATAAATGCATTAAACAAAATTATTTTGAACTTCAAAGATTTAAGAAAGATGAAATATTTCAAAGATTAAAGATTTTAAATAGATCATTCAAAATAAATTATAAGATATTTTTAATTTTTTAGGAATCATCTCTTCTTTTCTTTTATTATTATATATATATATTAAGATTAATAAAATATAAGATAAATGTTAAGCTGTCTGATATCAATTGATTAAAAATTAAAATCTTTTTTGAATATTTAGTTTTAATAGCTTCTTTAAAATATTTTGCTTGACATCAATATCAAAAGACTTAAAAAGAGTATTTTTCTTAAATTCATTTTTCAAAATTAATCAATCTGAACAAGACATGAATATTCATCAATAATTCTCTTTTAAGATCAAAATTATTTTTTTATATTAATTAATTTGTTAAGAAAATAAATGTATGATCAAAATGTGTAAAATATAAATGGTTACTTAAAATGAATCAAATGATCAAAATCAATAGAATACTCAAATAAATCCATGAGACAAGTAAAGTACAATTATTTATCCATGATTTTTCTTATTAAGTTCAAAAATAATTTTTCTTCTTATAGTCAAGAAAAGATAAGAAGGATGGATAATTTTTAACTTAAAGCAATGAAATTAAGTCTCAAGGATTGATCCAAAAATATTAGTAGATGATAAGTTGAGATCAAAAGAAGAATATTTAAGCAAAAGGATCTAGAATTCCAATTCTCTCCTAATTTCATAAAATTTATCCTCACTTAAAGCCTTAGTAAAAATATCAGCCAATTATTTTTCAATAGAAACATATTCAAGAATTATATCATTATTTTGAACATGCTCTCTTATGAAATAATGTCTTCTTTCAATATGTTTTGACCTAGAGTATTGGATTGGATTCTTAGATAGATTTATGGCACTAGTATTATCACATCTTATGAAAGTTTTGTTTAGTTTAATGCCAAAGTTCTTAAGTTGTTTCTTAATCTACAAGATTTGTTTACAGCAACTTCTAGCTGTAATGTATTCGGCCTCGACCATAGATAATGCTACCAAATTTTACTTTTTGCTAAACCAAGAGATTAAGTTAACTCCTAGAATTAGCAAGTTCTACTAGTGCTTTTTCTATCTAATCTACATCCAGCAAAGTCTGCATCTGAATATCCAATTAAATTGATTGACGAATTCTTAGAGTACCATAAACCTATGAATTGAGTTTTTTTTAGATATTTTAGTATTTTTTTACAGCATTTAAATGTGATTCTTTTAGATTAGATTGAAATCATGCACATAAACAAACACTAAACATGATATCTGGTCTACTAGTAGTTAAATACAATAATGAACCTATCATACCTCTATAAACTTTTGTATCAATACTTTTACCTCCTTCATCCTTGTCAAGCTTACATGATGAACTCATGGGGGTACCAATGGCTTTGGAGCTCTCCATCAAAAATCTTTTAAGTAGCTCTCTTGTATACTTGCTTTAGGTGATGGAGATTCCTTCCTTTGTTTATTTAATTTGAAGTCCGAGGAAGAACGTTAGTTCATCCATCATGCTCATCTCAAACTCTTTTTGTAAATTCTTGACATAAAGTTTCATTAGTAGATCCAAATATAATGTCATCAACATATATTTGTATTACCAAGATATCATCATGATCTCTTTTAATGAAAAGAATTGTATCTACATTTTTTCTTGAAAATCTATTATTAAGCAAGAATTTATTCAATCTTTCACACCAAGCCCTAGGTGCTTGTTTTAAACCATATAATGCTTTGTTTAATTTGAAAACATGATTTGAAAAAGCATAATTTTCAAAATCAGGAGGTTGTTTTACGTAAACTTCTTCGGCAATATATCCATTTAAAAAAATACTTTTAACATCCATTTAAAATAACTTGAAATTCATAAAGCATGCATATATCACGTACAAAGGGATCTCAAAGTAAATTCCAATAACATGCGGCTTAGTCATCTCTTCATAGGGCAGAAGAGAACTGATCAGCCTTCCTAGCATGGGAACCTAGTCTCTATGACTTAGGCCATGCCCAATAATAATAGAACACAATGGAATGCAACATCAAAAAACACCATGAAGAAGAAGAAAAAATAAGGAGAAGAGAATTTTTATTAAATATCCAATCACTGGTTTACAATAGAAGCTCTCCCAGTCTCTCAATCTCTCACGGATACAAGAGGGTCCTTAGATGATCTCTCTCTTTCCCTCTCTCTCTTGATCTCCAACCCCACCCTTGAGTGTTCTTTTATATAGGAACAACCTCAGCTTACAAGTTCCTCACGAACTCAACTCTCTAAGTACAAGATAAGGATAAACTCAAAATCCCTATTCTCGTAGGACTCTGCGTAGTCAGATAAAACTATCAAGTTTGTGATCCAAATAAATTCGGATTACAACGAAACTTGATCCGTTGGATTCAAAACAAAAAATCCTTTAAGATAAAACCTTACCCATATTGAACTAAATTCTATGAAGTTATCAAAATATCATACAAAGTTACATGGGTAAATTACATTCTGTTATGCCTCATTGTACTAGCTTCTTTGCTGACTAATGTACATCTCGAGATATGTGCCCCTAGCCCCATTTTTTTGAGTACTCCTTGTAGATCTTGTACACATTTTCTTAGGTAATTCTAGGGCTCAGATTTGATCTCTAAGTTATCCAAATCTCAAGAGAGTGTAGTCAGACCTTGAACCCATCCAACGACCCGATCTGGTTTGCACCTTGACCCGTGTCCGGTCCAGCCCCAATTCGAGGAGCCATGACACCCTCCCCCACCTAAGCCGAAGTCACCCCTGATGAGGCTAGGCGGTACTTATTGATGATGTCTTCAAACTGCCATAATTCATCACCATACTCCCAACTCGCTTCTAAGTCTGCTAGTCCTCTCCATTGACTAAGTACTGCACCCAGCTATCCTTCTTCCTATCCACCTTGATTTCAAAAACCTTCTTAGTGTAATGAACTCTTACGGCCACTGGAGCTCTCCCGCTTTGAGCCTAAGAAGGGTCGGTTGTGTCTTCTTTGAATGACTTCAACAGAGATATGTGGAACATCATATGCACTTTCAGCTTGGAAGACAGTAACAATCGGTATGCAGTCTCTCCAATTTGATGGGTGATGCTCAAGGGGCCTTGATACCTCCTCACGAGTGCTTTGTGGTAGCCTGACTTTAATCTCATGTGATGGTAGAGTTTCACCAATACCTGATCATCAATCTAAAACTCAGCTGCACGCCACTTTATGTCAGCCCGCTTCTTCATCCGTTTGGTCACCTTCAACAAGGAGATCTGAACCAAATCTATATCCTCCTTCAAATCCCTCATGAACCTATAGGCGGTTGGGCTACATCCCACGTAGTCCACTGTAATACTCCCTGGAGTATTTGGTTGCTGCCCTATTATCACCTCAAATGGTGATTTACCGGTCGACTTTGATCGCAGGAAGCTGTAACTAAATTGGGCTTGGTCCAAGAGTCGCACCCAATCCCGCTGGTTGGCATTCACATAATGCCTCAAATACATCTCCAGTAATGCATTTGTTCATTCTATTTGGCCATCAGTCTGAGGGTGGAAAGTCATGGACATCTTCAGCTTTGTTCCAAGTATCCAAAATAACTTGATCCAGAATCTTCCTATGAAGCGAGCATCGCGATCAAAAATAATGCTCCACGGTATCTCCCAATATTTTATCACATATATGAAGAACAACCATGCCACGTCCTCCGCATGGCAAGTAGTGGATGCTGGAATGAAGACTCCATACTTTGAGAAGTGATCCACCACTATCATGATGGAGCTATACCCTTCAACTGGAGGTAACCCGATGATGAAGTCCATGGAGATGCTCTCCCATGGATGCTCTAGTGTAGGCAATGGCTCCAACAATCCCACGGGCTGCTGATGTTCAACCTTGTCTTGTTGGCATAATAAACAAGTGTGAACATACCCCTCGATGTCATCTCGCATATTTGGCCAATAGTAGTTATGTTCTAATGAGAGCTTGGGTCCGATGCACCCCCTGATGTCCTGCCCACATAGAATCATGATGCTTCCACAGCACCTCGCACCTCAGGCCTCTACCTGAAGGCACATAGACACGCCATCCTCGTGTCAAAATCAGCCCACCTTCGATCCAAAAATGATGCGCCTTACCATCCTTGATGAGTTCACCCATGGATGTGGCCCAAGGATCCTTCTCCATCTCGATCTTGACCCTCTCTATTAAGTCACTTGCTGGTCTGAAAGTGGAAGAAACCGCAGCCAACTGTGCCTTTCTACTTAATGCATCAGGAACCAAATTGGTTCAGCCTGGCTTATATTCGATGTGGAAATCAAATTCAACGAGAAATTGCTGCCATCTCGCTTGCTTTGGGATGAGCTTTGGCTGGGTTTAGAAGTAGCTTATGGCCACGTTGTCTGTGCGCACCACAAACTTGGATCCGATGAGGTAACGACGCCAGGTTCTAAGGCAATACACAACTGCTGTCATCTCCTTCTCATAAACCATATACCTGTGCTCAGTGTCGTTCAACTTCTGACTCTCGTAAGCCACTGGGTGTCTTTCTTACATGAGCACCCCTCTAGTGGCAAAATCTGATGCGTCAGTATGAACTTCAAAAGGAACCAAGAAGTCCGACAGCATGAGGACCGGCTCCTCTGTGACCACCTACTTGAGATGATCGAACGCCTCCTGACATTGATCCAACCACCATCATGGTCGACCCTTCTTCAACAAATCCATCAATGGGGCACATAACTTCGAATATCCCATGACGAACCTCCTATAATAATTTGCTAAACCAAGAAAGGAGCATAAGTATGTAATACATGTAGGTACCTCCCACTCGGCTATCGCTGAAATCTTGGAGGGATCCATCATGAGCTTTCCATCCCCAATGATGTGCTCGAGGAACGGCACCCTCCGTTGCGCAAACATGCACTTCTCCTTCACAAAGAGTTGGTGTTGCCATAGGATGGAGAAGACTTGCCTCAAGTGTGCCACATGCTCATCCAACGTTCGACTGTAGACAATAATATCATCCAAGTATACTATCATGAATTTATCGATAAAGTCATGGAGTATACGTTGCATCAAAGTACAGAAGGTTGCTGGAGCATTGGTGAGGCCGAAAGGCATGACAAGATACTTGAAGCTCCCATACCTTGTCACGCATGCAGTCTTCTCGATGTCCTCCACCATGCCAACTTGATAGTACCCGCTGTGAAGATCTAACTTGGAAAACCATCGTGCCTTACCAAGTTGATCGAATAAATCATCAATCCATGGAATGGGATACTTGTTCTTCACCGTGAGTTTGTTGAGGGCCCTGTAGTCGATGCCGAGTCTCAACAAACGATCATGCTTCTTCTAAAAAGGTACCGATGCTCCATATGGACTCTTCGAAGGTCAGATGAACCCGCTGTCCACCAACTCTGTTAGCTATCTTCTCAGCTCTTGAAGTTCAAGTGGGGCCATCCTATATCGTGTTTGAGCTGGTGGATGTGCTTCCTGCACTAAATCAATCCAATGATCGATTTTTCTTCTTAGCGGCAATCACTTGGGTAATTCGGGGGGCATCACATCCCCAAATTCAGTGAGAACACCCTCGATGGATGCTGGGATCTCTTCTCCCTCCAGTAGGTCTTCCTCTTGAATGGACGTAATGTATGTTGGAAGTCTTCTTCTCAGCCCCTTAGCAAGCTGCATTATCGATAGGACTCACTGCGGAGTCCCTCTAACTCACTTCTCTTGAACCATGCAAAGTCCACTCGAATTCAGAATCACCACCACATCTAAATTCATCTTGACCATGGCATGTAGCTGGGTTAGCAAAGACATACCGATGACCACCTCGTAGTCGTCGATAGGGATGACCGCCGCTGTCACCCATCCAATCCATGTACCGAATTAGAACTCAACATCCTTGGTTGTTCCGCTTGTAGCTACCTCTATAGAGTTGACCACCTTGAATGTATTCTCATCACGTTCAATCTTCAGGTTGAGCTTCTTCACCATTGCTAAATCTATAAAAAAGTCAGTGGCACCCATATCAATGAGTGCCTAGAAGATGTGACCATTGATATTGATAGGTGCGTGGCCTCATGGCCCCTTGGCCTTCAGGGTGTTGAGACTGAGTGAATCCATCCTTTGGTCGGTCTCTTGCTGCTCCTCCTCCATCATAGATGCGATCTTGCCCCTCAATGGACAATCCTTCATCTTGTGTGGTCCATTGCAAATGTAGCATGAGATAGTGCTGGTACCTTGCACCACCCCTTTGCCTTTTGCTTTGGAAGCACCTCCACTTGAGGAGCCCAGATTTGAGCCTTTTCTACCTCCCTTGTGACCTAATTTCACTCCCCCACCTTTTCCCTATTTGGATGCCTAGGCTTTGGGAGCTGTGGGTTGAGTCTTGAACTCGATAAGAGCCTCCGCTTGAGCTATCGCCTCATTTAAACTCTTAACTCCTCTTCGCTGCAACTCCATCTTGGCCCATGGTTTGAGCCAGTCAAGGAAGGTAAAGAGAGAGTCCTCCTAGCTGAGGTCTGGTACCTACAACAATAATTTGCTGAACTCTCACACATACTTATGCACATCATCCTTTTGCATGAGTTGCCGTAGTCATGCTCGAGCATCATCCTTAGCAAACTTGGGGAAGAATTGCTTTCGAAGTTCAGTTTGAAACCGTGCCCAAGTGGTGATTGAAATAGCCCCTCGCTTCACATCGTCAGCCCGACATCGCCACCAAAGCATCGCCACATCCCTCAAGAACATGGCCGTCATGCTCACCTTCATGGCTTCACCCCTTACTTCGGTAACCTATAGGTATTATTCCATGGTGAAAAGGAAGTTATCTACCTTCTTTGCGGATCGCTGCTCGCAAAACTCCTACAGTTTGGGAACATCAAGCTTGTGTAGGGGATGTGTAGGATCACTTATGACCTTCATTGTCGAGGTAGAAGAGGACGCGCTCATGGTAGTTTTTTTCTTTAAAAGGTCAACCACTTGTATTTGGAGAGCCTTCACCATGGTCTCCAACTCCTTGTTGCACTGCAGCACTTCCTCGTAGCGCCGCTCCACATCGAAGAAAATTTGATTTAGCTGAGCAGCGATCTCACCTTGAAGGATTGCGTCCTTACCCTCGAGGTCCTCCACTCTCCCAACTATTTGGGCCTCGCACTTTCGTAGTCGATTATTGGTGGAGATAATCGAAGATGCAATCCATAGCCCTTACAGGGAATCATCAATTGGATGTGCTCCACCCATTATCGTGCCTCCTCCTAAGGCAGGATTGGGATCCAAGGTCAAGGATGATGAATCCCCCATTCCCACCATGGATGCTGATGTAGAGGTCATCTTCTTCATTTTTGGTATCGCTCTGATACCAACTATCACGTACGAAGGGATCTTAGAAAAAATTCCAACAACGTGCAGCTCGGTCAGCTCTTCACAAAGCAGAAGAGAATCAATCAACCTCCCTAGCATGGGAACCTAGTCTTTATGACTTAGGCCATGCCCAACAATAATAGAATACAACGAAATGCGACACCAGGAAACACCATGAAGAAGAAGAAGCAAAAAGGGAAAGAAAACTTTTATTAAATAACCACTCGCTGGTTTACAATAGAAGCTCTTCCGATCTCTCAATCTCTCATAGATACAAGAGGATCCTTAGACGATCTCTTTCTTTCCCTCTCTCTCTTGATCTCTAACCCCACCCTTGAGTGTCCTTTTATATAGGAACAATCCCAGATTACAAGTCCCTCATGAACTCAACTCTCTAAGTACAAGATAAGGATAAACTCAGAATCTCCATTCTCATAGGACTCTATGCAGTCAGATAAAACTGCCAAGTTTGTGATCCAAACAAACTCGAATTGCAACGAAACTTGATCCTTGGATTCAGAACGAAAAATCCTTTAAGATAATACCTTACCCACTTTGAACCAACTTTTGTGGAGTTTCCAAAATGTCGCACAAAGTTGCATGGATAAACTGCATTCTATTATACCTCATTGCACTAACTTCTTTGCTGACCAATGTACATCTCGAGACATATGCCCCCTACCCCATTCTCTTGAGTACTCCTTGTAGATCTTGTACACATTTTCTTAGGTAATTCTAGGGCTCAGATTTGATCTCCAAGTTACCCAAATCTCAAGAGAGTGTAGTCAGACCTCGAACCCATCCAGTGATCCGATCTGGTTTGCATCTTGATCCGTGTCTGATCCAGCCCCAATTTGAGGAGCCATGACACATAAGTGAGTAAAAGTCTAATTGCTTCTAGTCTAGCAATAGGTGCAAAGGTCTCATCAAAATCAATTTTCTCTTCTTGATTATAATTCTTTGCAATAAATCTTGCTTTATTCCTAATTATATTTCTATTTTCATCTAATTTATTCCTATATACCCATTTTGTATCAATTATTAGATAATTTTTAGGTTTTGATACTAAGGTCCATACATTATTTCTTTCGAATTGATTAAGTTCCTCTTGCATTGCATTTATCCAATTATAATCTTTTTTGACTTCATATATGGTTTTAGGTTCAAAATGAGAAACCAATGCAAAATGATTGTATGCATCTCTAAGTGAAGAGTGAGTTCTTATCCCATATGTAGATTCACCAATAATTAATTCTTTGGGATGATTGTGAATATACCTTCATTCTTTTGAAAGATCATTTATACCTTGAGGTTGTTCTTGTTGTCCTTCACCCTCATTTTCTTGCTTGTCTTCATGATCCTTTTCATTTTGAATTATTGAATCCTTTAAGATGATCTTCTTCATCCCTTCTATTAGAGGATCTGCATCATCAATACCCTCACTCTTCCTTGATGGAAGATCATTAGTCTCAAAAAAATAATATATATTGACTTCTCTACTATTAAGGTTCTTTTGTTAAATACTCTAAAAGCTTTACTAGAAGAGGAGTAACCAAAAAAAATAGCTTTATCGGATTTTACATCAAATTTTTCTAATTTTTCTTTACCATTGTTCAAAACAAAACATCGGCAACCAAAAATATGAAAATATGCAATGTTAGATTTTCTTCCTTCCTAAAGCTCATAAGATGTTTTCTTTAAAATTGGTCTGATTAGGGCATGGTTTAAGATGTAACTTACCATGTTAATTGCTTTCACCCAAAAGTATCTTAGGAGGTTGCTTTCATATAGCACGGTACAGACCATTTCTTCTAATATCTTATTTTTTCTTTCTACCATCCTATGTTGTTGGGATGTCCTAAGTGCTGAAATATTATGGCTTATACCTTTTTCATCACAAAATTTTTCAAAATCTTGATTTTCAAATTCGGTTCCATGATCACTTTGAATGCTTTGAATTGAAAATCTTTTTTCATTTGTAACTTTTCAATAAACTTTGAGAAAATATGAAAAATTTTATCTTTATGTGTCAAAAAGAAAATTAATATAAAATATGAATAGTCATCGATAATTTATAAAATCATAACGTTTTTCACCTAAGTTGTTGTTCTTGTAGGACCAAATAAATCCATGCACAATAGTTCCAATGGCCTAAAAGTTGAAATAATGTTCTTAGATTTGAATGAAACTCTAATTTGTTTACCTAGTTGGCATGCATCATAAATTTTATCTTTTTTAAAATTTAATTTTGGTAAACCGATAACTAATTCATTTTTTATAAGCTTTGAAAGTGAATGCATATTAATATGTGCAAGCCTACGGTGCCAAAGCTAATTAGTCTCATTAATTTTGGCATTCATAGCTATTAGACATTGCATGTTTATCATAGAAAGATCATTCAAATCTACCATATAAACATTACCATGTCTATGTCCAACAAACTTAATGCCATCATCATTGGGACTAGTTACAATGCATAATGAAGATTCAAAAATAACTTTGTAACCCTTGTCATAAAATTGACTAATGCTTAAGAGATTGTGTTTTAAACTATCTACTAATAAAATATTTTTAATATACTTAGAGAGAGTGATACCAATGTTAACTATACCGATAATCTTTTCTTTGCCATTGACTCCAAAGGTGACCATTCCTCCATTTTTAGCATCAAGTATGATGAATTGAAACTCATCACCAATCATATGTCTTGAACATCCGCTATCAAGATATCATCTTTGATTTTCTTCTTTGGATGCAAGACACACCTACATGCAAAATCAGATTCTTACTCTAGATACCCAAGTTTTCTTGGATCCTTTAAGATTAGTCACAATGGTTCCTTTTGGAATCCATATTTTTTTTATATTTAAATTGTTAGAGAAACATGTATAAGATTTGTATCTTAGTTTATCATATTTAAAGTAACATTTAAAAATTTATTGCTTTATAAATCTATAAAAAAAATTTAAAAAATTTTTATTTTCTTAGGGGGTTATAGCCTAGACCGGCCTTATCATAAATAGCCTTTTGATTTTCAAGAATCATATGAAGTTTATTTGAACTTAAAGTAAAAGTTTTAACTATCAATTTTAGCTTATCAATTTTATTTTTTAAATTTAGATTCTCTTGAGTTAAAACTAGTTTCACTTAGGTAGTTTCATTTTCTTTTAACAAGACTTGATTCTTTAATTTTAGTTCTTTATTTTTAGTTCCTAACTTCTTTAAATCATCTATTAAATCATAAAAGGCTTCTTGAAGTTCTTCAAATATAAATTCATTTGAGATTTCAGCACTTACCTCATTTTCATGTGCCATAAGGCATAGATTGTCTTGTTCATGAGCTTCTTCCTCTTCGGAGCTTGAGTCGTTACTGTCACTTCATGTTGCCATCATAGTATTTTTTTTTGTATTTCTTAAAAAATTTTTTAAGTTGAGAACATTCAGACCTAAAGTGCCCTGACTTCTTATATTCATAGCAAATAAGGGGCTGCTCCCTATCCTTTTTCTTGCTATGCTCTCCTTTGGTAGATGGCCTCTTCCTCATCCCTTATTTTTTCTTCAAAAATCTTTTGAACTTTCTTATGATGAGGGCTATTTATTCATCTTGTTCTTCATCTTCCATTTCATAGAATTTTTCATCTTGTTGAGTGGTGGATTTAAGGATTATTGTCTTCTTCTTCTTGACATCTTCTTCTTGATGTTGTTTCATGCTTAGCTCGTGCGTCATTAGTGATCCTAAAAGCTCCTCTAAGAATAAAATGTTCAGATCTTTGGCTTTTTGGATTGCAGTCACTTTGGCCTTCCATGTCTTTGGCAAAGACCTAAGAATCTTCCTCACAAGGTCTTTGTTAGAATAAGACTTGCCAAGACTTTTAAGATCATTTATAATATTCATAAATTTAGTAAATACTTTAGTTATTGACTCATCATATTCTATTTTGAAAAATTTATATTTGTGCATAAGCATGTTAATTTTTGACTCCTTAACTTGATTAGTGCCTTCATGAGCTACTTCTAACCTATTCCATATTTTCTTAGTTGATATGTATGTTAAAATGCGATTAAATTCATTAGCATCTAAAGCACAATATAAAACATTCATGGCTCTTGCATTAAGTTGAGCCATTTTTTTATCAACCTCATTCCATTCCTTTTCGAGTTTGGTTGATTCCACACTATCAATTATCTTAGTGGATGTATATGGTCCATTAACTATGATACTCCATATATCATAGTTAAGTGTTTATATAAATATTCTCATCCAAGCTTTTCAATGGGTATAGTTTGACCCATTGAAAAGTGAAGGTTGGTTTATGGACTGCTCCTCGACTAGAGAAATACTAGCTTGAGTTGCCATAGATCTTTAGCTCTTTGATGGTTAAATCAAAATAGGGCTAGAGCACCAGGCTTTGATACCACTTATTGCCCAGCTATGCAATCCAAGAGGGGAGGTGAATTGGGTTTTCAAAATTTTAAAGCTAATTTAAAAATATCAAGATTGAATGATGATATGTAAGTTGTGTATATGAAGCAATTTAGGTTAGATAAAAATATAAAAGATTAGATAGCAAGAATGTAGTAAACTAAGAAAAGAGAGACAGCAAGCACACCATAAATAATAAAGATTTATAGTGGTTCGATGCTTTTCTTGCACCTAATCTACTCCCGAAGATCCTACTTGGAAATTCAAAAATCACTAAACGTATTCAACCAGAATACAACATCAGTACCTCCGATCCTAGCTAGCATACTTATTTTTTAGGTACAAGCCAACCCTACACACTCCGATTTAAGGCTCGAATCAATCCTCCCAAGTTTTGGAACCCCTCCAAAACTTAAATCAAAACAATAAAGCAAGGTATAAGAGTTAATGACAATCAAATATGAATTTAGCTCCCTTAATGAGCAAATAAAATCTTAAGAATGCTTTTCACAATAATGGAGATGCTTTTCTAATTATTCTCAAGATTATTGGAGATTTGAATGAGCTCTTGAGAGGTTGGAGAACTTGAAATGAAAGATTCTTTGCTTGAAGATGACTTTTTGCTTAGGGTTGAATTGAATTTCTGAAATCTCTTATATTTTTTTTTTATAGCCTTTTAAATCTTCAATAGATGGAAGAGAGAATTCTGGACAAGATTTGTAGCCATTGAAGAGCTTAAAGAAATCATTAAAAGCTGCCAAAACTGGATAAAACTAGTCGTTGCAGAAAATTTTCATCACAGGGATCGACTCATGGGTTGACCTCTGGCACAGGAGTCGACCTCTGCGATAGAAATCAAAAAATAACTATTCTATATTTTTGGCCTTTGGAATAGTAGAGATCGACCCTTGGTATAGAGACAGCGTGCCAAATAGCCCGTTTAAGCAAGAAACAACCTAGGGGTCGATCCTTTTGCTTCAAACTAGATTTTTTTCCAAAATATGCATCAAAAAATTATGATTTTGCTCTTGAGACTCTCAAATCAAAAATATGCATCCAAAAGATCAAAAATTTTCTATTCTTTCTCTTGAGGCTCTCAAATCGAAACTTGATAAAATTATGATTTTGCTCCTAAAATATAAAAAATCTTTTTTCAAGTCAAATTTATTAGTAATCCCTTCAAATGCTTTGTAATCATCAAAATCAATTCTTGAAGCAACAACATCCTCTCAAGAATAGAAGAAAAAGATCATAAGCATTAAAATAGAGATTAGGAACATTAAGAACCATCAAATATCCCTCAATAATATATAAATGATTTTCCAAAGGAATAGAGATATGCTTATAGTCACCCTGAAATGTTGATTATTGGTGATCCATCTCAAGGTGTTTTAAGACTAGAGTATCCATTAGATGAGCATTAAATCATTTTGTATTTATATCTCATATTAAATTTAAAAACATAATTATAATTGAAAAGATCATAATTGGATTAATGTAATACAAGAATAATTAAATTAATTTGAAAGAAATAAAATTTAGGACTTAATTAAAAAACATAGATAACTTTATTATTGGCACAAAATAGGTATTTAGAAATAAACTAGATAACTAAGATTATGTATTTAACAATAAAGCTAGACTGATTATATAAAGTTTTAATCAAAGAAGAAGAAATTAATTTTGATAAAATCTTTATGTCGGTTGCAAGCTTAGAAGTCATTAGGTTATCGTTAGCATTTGCACGTTTCATATATTTCAAACTAATTTTAAATGGTTACATTATGGAGAAAATTTATGTTGAATAAGTATCAAATTTTGAAAATCATGAATTTTCAAATCATATTTTCAAACTAAATAAAGCTTTTGTTTGTTTTAAAATAAGCACCCCATACTTAGTATGATAGATTGAGTAAATTTTTGCTTAAAAATAATTTTAAAAAAGAAAATATTGATATAATATTATTTATTAAAAAAATAAAATGATCTTTTAATTGTACAAATTTATATAAATGATATAATTTTTGGTATGACCAATAAAGTCTTGTGCCAAGATTTTGCTAAATTAATGTAAGAAAAGTTCATGATGAACATGATGAGAGAGGTCATATTTTTCTTTAGACTCCAAATCAAGCAAAAGAAAGGAAAGATCTTTATCAACTAAAGCAGGTACACGAGAGAAATTTTGAAAAAAAATTGAGACAAAGAAAATCAAAGGCATTGGCACCCCTATAAGTCTAGCATGCAAATCTGACCAAGATAAACATAGTAAAAGTATTGACAATAAACTCTATAAAGATATAATAAGATCTCTACTTTACTTAACTGCAAGTAGGATGGATATTATGTTTAATATATAAATATATACTAAATTTTAATATAATCCTAAAAAATCATATTTAATTATTATTAAAATAATATTAAGATATCTCATTCAAACAAAAAATATTGGCTTATGGTATACTAAGCAATCTTCTATTGATCTAATTAGTTATTCAGATATTGATTTTGTCGAATATAAATTAAATTAAAAAAATCTAGTAAAACTTACCAATTTTGAATGCTTTGAGAAGTCCTGCACCCATTCTCAAAATACATGATTAGTATCTTTTTATTCAAATATTTTGTATCATCAAAATCAAATCTTGAGTTAATATATGAGCATCCTAATATTAAGTGCCAGTTAGCAAATTTAAGTGCATTGGTAGAATCCATACAAGGCAAGCAAATTAAGTTGGCATAAATGCTCCAACTTCTTATATTAGAAAAGTACATATATTTTTTATATTTATTTCCTCAAGTTATGTAATTTTGATATGGAGACTAACATTAACTTTCTATTCAGTGTAGGATCTAGATGCCTTAGTAACTATTAGGACACTCCCATGAAAAGTCAATTATTTTCTTCTAGCCATATGTTGCATCACATCTGTTGGGGATAAATCCTGCTCCTGCCGAAGCCTAGCCCGATGCTCGGCCCAATGCAACCAGTAGCCATTGAAGAGCTTTAGCGCCAGGCGCCAGGCCGAGCCCCTACCACGGTCGAACTGCCTAGAGGCCGAACTCCCCTGCACCAAGGTCCGGGCCGAACTGCCTAGAGGCCGAACTCCCCTGCACCAAGGTCCGGGCCGAACTGCCTAGAGGCCGAACTCCCCTGCGCCAAGGTCCGGGCCGAACTACCTAGCTGCCGAACTCCCCAGCGCCAGGCTCCGGGCCGAACTCCCACCGCCAGCCGAACTTCCTGACGGCCGAGCTCCTTGGACTCCAAGCGGCAGGACTTCTTCGGGAGACGGACTCCTCCCAGACGCCCGTTCGGCCACCCGAGCTCCTCCCGGGTTTTCCTTTCGGACCGACTCCAGGCGAGCCCAGGCGGCCGAACCCCTTCGGACCGACTCCAGGCGGTCGAACTCCTCGGCAATCGTCCCTCGGCCGAACTCTACAGATGGCCGACCCTTCAGCCAGCCGAGCTCCTCCCGGGTTTTTCCTTCGGCCGAACTCTGTTACAAGTCCGAACTCCTCTGGACGAACTGTCGCCTGCAGCAAGACCGGACGGCGCCTTCCTCTCCGTACCGGACTCCATGCGGCCCACGACTCGCCAGTATGGCTCCCACGATCCACCGGACGACGCCTTCCTCTCCGTACCGGACTCCATGCGGCCCACGATGTGCCAGTATGGCTCCCACGATCCACCGGACGATGCCGTCCTCTCCGTACCGAACTCCATGCTGCCCGACGACTCTCTGCCAGACGGCATGGCCGTCACCATCAACTAAGCTCCGCTATAAAGGGACCCCTCCAGATACGCCAAGGCTAAGCTCTCTGAACTCTCGACTCTCTAAGCTCTCCTCCTCATCTCTAAGCTCCGGAACTCATTCCGAGCACTCCATTACTGTTGGCCAGAAACTAACTTGACCGTCGGAGGGTCCTGCCGGAGCCACCCCCCACCGGTTCCGGACGGGACTTCGTTTTGCAGGTCCCCGGCGGCGACCTCAGCGGCCTCGACTCCGGCGACCTCCGGCGAGGATGGATTTCTGCACCAACAGATTGGCGCTAGAAGGAAGGGCCTGAACCTTCGAGGTTCCCTTGTTCTTAAAGGAGTGCTCGGCGACCCTTCTCTTCCCTCTTTGGAGATCTTCCTTTTCTCTTCCGAAGAGAAAACGCCACCCCGGAGAGCTTCGGCACGGCGCTCGGCGGCCTCCGCGATCCGATCCCGTCCAGGCCCGTCTGTTCCTGCTTCAGCCCCGGCGGCCTAGGTTCCACCTGCACCCGCGGTGGATGTGAAGCAGTTCGGCCTGCTTGTCCGACAGATCCGTGGCCTCACGGAGGCGTTGCAGGCTATACAGCAGCCTCCGGTGGCGACTCCACCAGCAAGCCCGCCATGAGGGCGCGAGGAATCAGCCTTAAGGAAGAGCCCAATCGCCCCTAAGAGAGAAACGGAGAGCAGAAGTTCCCCCGCCGAAGCGGAATGAAGTTCGGCGCGAGGAAGGCCGAACCCACCCATGAGCCCGTCATCGAGGAAGCTCCGACAAAGAAGTATGAAGTCCTCCCGCGGAAGCTTTCGGGAAAGCGGAACGAACGCAAGTGAGGCCGAACTCACGCTCCAGTATGTCCCCCAAAGGAACCACCTACAAAGTGTTCACCGGAGGCGGAACGAAGTTCGGGCAAGAAAAGAAAAGCCGAGCTCCCCTCGAGCTCGCCCGAACTCGTCCGAACAAGAGCAGCAGGAAGTTCTCCCACGGCAAGTCTCGCGGGAAAGAGGAATGAAGTTCGGCTCGAAGAAAAGCCGAGCTCCCCCCAAAGCTCGTCATCAAGGCGAAATGAAGTTCAGTGGAAAGCCGAACTCCTCAGCTCAACCTCCAAATGAAGTTCGGCGCCGGCAAGGACGGAACGAAGCCCCCCGCGGAATGAAGTTCGGCATCAGGGACTCCGAACTCCGCAGCAGATCACCCAAGTGAAGTTCGGCCGCGCTCGAGACCGCCCCAGGGCGATCGAGGCCGAACTCCCCCTCAAGTACGTCGCCACAATGAATTCACGGGAGGTGCGATAAAGTTCGGGCAAGCAAAGCCGACCCCCTCTCTGCGAGCAGGGAAGTCCGGACAAAGAAGCATGAAGTTCTCCCACGAAAAGTTTCGCGGGAAAGCGGAATGAAGCTCCACGCAAGCGAAGCCCGAACTTCTCGAGCTCACCGCAAAGGAAGCCCCGACAGAAGGGCGCGAAGAAATCCTCCTCCCGAAAGATTCCGCAGCTACGACCAGCTCCTCTAACTCGAATCCTCGGCGAAGTTAGGAGCCAGCCGCCAAGACCTGAAGGACTACGGCCTCCCCAAACGTGCGCGATCAAGGCAAGTAAAGCCCCTACCATCGCGACCACGGCCACGACACTGAGGAATACGTTCAGCTCCAAGACGAGATTGGAGAGCTCGTCAAAAAGGGACGACGGGATAAATTCCTCCGACGTCGGTCTGAAGCAGGAGAAGATCGGCTATAGGCGCTGCCGTAACTGGAAAAGACAAGAAGGTCGGCCGCCTCGCGGCGTCATCAACGCCACCCCGGGGAGGAGCTAGGAGCTAGCTACATCGGTGATTGTCGTCCCCAGCGACAAAGTCAAGAGAAGCATGTTCCAAATTAAGAAGGCCGGCATGAGATAGAGGAGGTCGTCCGGACGGGACTTGCTGCCCGAGGGAACTCCGAGGAACAACACCCCGACAACCCTCGAACGGAAATGCGCTACGATCAGCTTCTCCTCGGTAAAACTCTCCCCTCTCAATAAAATCATTTCTGGATGCGAAAACTATGCGATGACAGGGAAGAAGCAGTCAGCCGCGATTAGAAATAGGAGGAGAACCTCGTCTTAGCGCGAGCAAAGTCGAAGGCCCCGTCCACAAAGGACGGGATGGGGGGAGAGGCGAGGACGACGGTCCTCATGTGCCCCCACAGCCGGCTAGGAACAGGAGGAGAACCTCGTCCTAGCGTGAGCAAAGTCGAAGGCCCCGTCCACAAAGGACGGGATGGGGGGAGAGGCGAGGACGACGGTCCTCATGTGCCCCCACAGCCGGCTAGGAACAGGAGGAGAACCTCGTCCTAGCGTGAGCAAAGTCGAAGGCCCCGTCCACCAAGGACGGGATGGGGGGAGAGGCGAGGACGACGGTCCCCATGTGCCCCCACAGCCCGTTAGGAACAGGAGGAGAACCTCGTCCTAGCGTGAGCAAAGTCGAAGGCCCCGTCCACAAAGGACGGGATGGGGGGAGAGGCGAGGACGACGGTCCCCATGTGCCCCCACAGCCCGTTGGGAACAGGAGGAGAACCTCGTCCTAACGCGAGCAAGGTCGAAGGCCTCGTTCACCTAAAACGAGATGGGGAAGAGGCGAGGACGACGGTCCCCATGCGCCCCCACAGCCCATTAGGAACAGAAGGGGAACCCCGTCCTGACGAGAGCAAGACTCGAGATCGAGCCTTAAAGACTACGGCAAGCCTCGGCTGCAGGAGATAAGATCTCCCCCGAGGGAAGCTCGGCTGCAGGAGATAAAATCTTCTCCGAGCGCGCGGTCTCACCTCGGCTGCAGGAGATAAGATCTCCCCCGAGTGAAGCTCGGCCGCAGGAGATAAGATCTCCCCCGAGCGCGCACTTCAACCTCGGCTAGAGATAAGATCTCTTCCGAGCAACCGAATCAACCTCGGCTAGAGATAAGATCTCTTCCGAGCGACCAGAACAACCTCGGTTAGGAACAGGAGGAGAACCTCGTCCTAACACGAGCACCAACCTCGGCTAGAGATAAGATCTCTCCGAGCGAGACCCAGAAACCTCGGCTAGAGATAAGATCTCTTCTGAGCGACCGGAACAATCTCGGTTAGGAACAGGAGGAGAACCTCGTCCTAACACGAGCAACCTCGGCTGCAGGAGATAAGATCTCCCCCGAGGGAAGCTCGGCTGCAGGAGATAAAATCTTCTCCGAGCGCGCGGTCTCACCTCGGCTGCAGGAGATAAGATCTCCCCCGAGTGAAGCTCGGCCGCAGGAGATAAGATCTCCCCGAGCGCGCACTTCAACCTCGGCTAGAGATAAGATCTCTCCCGAGCAACCGAATCAACCTCGGCTAGAGATAAGATCTCTTCCGAGCGACCGGAACAACCTCGGTTAGGAACAGGAGGAGAACCTCGTCCTAACACGAGCACCAACCTCGGCTAGAGATAAGATCTCTCCCGAGCGACCGATCAACCTCGGCTAGAGATAAGATCTCTCCCGAGCGACCGTGAACAACCTCGGTTAGGAACAGGAGGAGAACCTCGTCCTAACACGAGCACCAACCTCGGCTAGAGATAAGATCTCTCCCGAGCGACCGAATCAACCTCGGCTAGAGATAAGATCTCTCCCGAGCGACCGTGAACAACCTCGGTTAGGAACAGGAGGAGAACCTCGTCCTAACACGAGCACCAACCTCGGCTAGAGATAAGATCTCTCCCGAGCGACCGTGAACAACCTCGGTTAGGAACAGGAGGAGAACCTCGTCCTAACACGAGCACCAACCTCGGCTGCAGGAGATAAGATCTCCCCCGAGGGAAGCTCGGCTGCAGGAGATAAAATCTTCTCCGAGCGCGCACCTCGGCTGCAGGAGATAAGATCTCCCCCGAGTGAAGCTCGGCCGCAGGAGATAAGATCTCCCCCGAGCGCGCACTTCAACCTCGGCTAGAGATAAGATCTCTCCCGAGCGACCGAATCAACCTCGGCTAGAGATAAGATCTCTCCCGAGCGACCGTGAACAACCTCGGTTAGGAACAGGAGGAGAACCTCGTCCTAACACGAGCACCAACCTCGGCTAGAGATAAGATCTCTCCCGAGCGACCGAATCAACCTCGGCTAGAGATAAGATCTCTCCCGAGCGACCGTGAACAACCTCGGTTAGGAACAGGAGGAGAACCTCGTCCTAACGCGAGCACCAACCTCGGCTAGAGATAAGATCTCTCCCGAGCGACCCAACCTCGGCTAGAGATAAGATCTCTCCCGAGCGACCTGAACAACCTCGGTTAGGAACAGGAGGAGAACCTCGTCCTAACGCGAGCACCAACCTCGGCTAGAGATAAGATCTCTCCTCGGTTAGGAACAGGAGGAGAACCTCGTCCTAACACGAGCACAACCTCGGCTAGAGATAAGATCTCTCCCGAGCGACCGTGAACAACCTCGGTTAGGAACAGGAGGAGAACCTCGTCCTAACGCGAGCACCAACCTCGGCTAGAGACGAGATCTCCCCCGAAGAAGCTCGGCTGCAGGAGATAAGATCTCCCCCGAGCGCGCACTTCAACCTCGACTGCAAAGAGAGGAGGTCTCCCCTCGAGTCGACTTCGGTTGATGAAGGACAATGTCGCCCCCGAGGAGCTCAAATCCGACCTCGACCACGGGAGGCGACATTGACTTCGGCCTTCAACATCAGCTTCATCGACAATTTTGGCTGGAAACGAGTTCCATTTCAACTCCAAACATCGACTGGAGATGAGGTCTCCCCCAAGCCTCAGCCTCAACTTCAGCGTCAATATTGGCTGGAGATGAGACCTCCCCCGAGCTTCAGCTGCAACAAATGCGGAGCCTGGAAGAAGACTTCGGCAGTCGCCTGTTTTGGTACTCCCTTCCTTCAATTTTTGAACTCGGGAGTGGGGGGGCTACTGTTGGGGATAAATCCCGCTCCTGCCGAAGCCCGGCCCGACGCTCAGCCCAATGTAACCAGTAGCCGCTGAAGAGCTTTAGCGCCAGGCGCCAGGCCGAGCCCCTACCAGCCCCTACCACGGCCGAACTGCCTAGAGGCCGAACTCCCCTGCACCAAGGTCCGGGCCGAACTGCCTAGAGGCCGAACTCCCCTGCGCCAAGGTCCGGGCCGAACTACCTAGCTGCCGAACTCCCCAGCGCCAGGCTCCGGGCCGAACTCCCACCGCCAGCCGAACTTCCTGACGGCCGAGCTCCTTGGACTCCAAGCGGCAGGACTTCTTCGGGAGACGGACTCCTCCCAGACGCCCGTTCGGCCATCCGAGCTCCTCCCGGGTTTTCCCTTTCGGACCGACTCCAGGCGAGCCCAGGCGGCCGAACCCCTTCGGACCGACTCCCCGAACTCCTCGGCCGCCGAGCCGACTCCTCCCGGGTTTTCCTTTCGGACCGACTCCAGGCGAGCCCAGGCGGCCGAACCCCTTCGGACCGACTCCAGGCGGTCGAACTCCTCGGCAATCGTCCCTCGGCCGAACTCTACAGATGGCCGACCCTTCAGCCAGCCGAGCTCCTCCCGGGTTTCCCCTTCGGCCGAACTCTGTTACAAGTCCGAACTCCTCTGGACGAACTGTCGCCTGCAGCAAGACCGGACGGCGCCTTCCTCTCCGTACCGGACTCCATGCGGCCCACGACTCGCCAGTATGGCTCCCACGATCCACCGGACGACGCCTTCCTCTCCGTACCGGACTCCATGCGGCCCACGACGTGCCAGTATGGCTCCCACGATCCACCGGACGATGCCGTCCTCTCCGTACCGAACTCCATGCTGCCCGACGACTCTCTGCCAGACGGCATGGCCGTCACCATCAACTAAGCTCCGCTATAAAGGGACCCCTCCAGATACGCCAAGGCTAAGCTCTCTGAACTCTCGACTCTCTAAGCTCTCCTCCTCATCTCTAAGCTCCGGAACTCATTCCGAGCACTCCATTACTGTTGGCCAGAAACTAACTTGACCGTCGGAGGGTCCTGCCGGAGCCACCCCCCACCGGTTCCGGACGGAACTTCATTTTGCAGGTCCCCGACGGCGACCTCTGCGGCCTCGATTTCGGCAACCTCCGGCGAGGACGGATTTCTGCACCAACAACACCCATGCAAAGTCGATTATCTTCTTCTAGCCATCATGTTGCATCACACTAGGTAACATGGCTACATTTTTAAATTTAATTTATTCTTGATGGATGCTTGATTTTTGCACTATGTGCACAAACTTATAGTATCACAAACATGTAGTGTGTTATGATAGAATCACATAATAATGTTTAAAAATACTTGTCAATGTGGCAAGGATTCCTCACTGATTGATTACTTAGTTGCTATTCTTCATTTTGTGAATATTTCAAATACATTTCTCTTTACACTAAAATTGAAATATTTTTTATACTTAGTTGCAGGGCATGTTATCTAAAATGTTAAGTTTATCTTAACCAAAAAAAAAAAAAAAGGGTTAAGTTTATAGTACTTCTAGTGAGATAAACTAAACATATCTGCACTTCTACTTATATTTATAAATTTATGCAAATCTACTTGCAATCTATTAGGATTTCTTAACTGGTGATTTGTCTTCTTTATTACAGGTTGGAAGGGAGGTCATTTTCAAAGGCTCTAAACTGCCCTATGAAGCTATTGCGTGAGGAATTTTGTAAGGATCCACACATTATAGTAGGAAAGGAGGTACAAGTTAATGTACAATGTGTACTTCAAAAGTCTTTGATAAGGTCCCACGTTTGACTAAAAAGTATTATACTTGCTACAAGACATTCAATGTAATATAGTAAATATAAATTATTTATATATTGATTATGAATTAACTTAGCCATTCAAAGTATTCTGTATTGGAGGCTAACCATATATGCTACTATTTATGCAGGTCACCCTTGCTGAAGGTTAAATGGAGCAAGATCCATTTTTTAGAGATATATAGCAGTTGATATGAGATATCTTCCTGTTTTACACGTGTATGTCTGTTTGTGTAAGTCCCCATATTTTATTTCAGGTAATCAAATTCATCTTTTCATGTCTTTGGTTTTTAAAAATATTAATGAAGTATTTACACTGGTTTTTTCATGTTGTGATATGCATATAAAAACCAGTGTAAATACTTCATTAATATCTATACTTCATTAATAAATATAATTCCTTAATTATATGCATAAATATGTTCTGCATCCATTTATGTTTACTGAATGAAAGGTCATCTGTCTTTTCCTCTTTTTTTTTTTAATATATGCTTCTTTTATTTTCAATAAAAACAATGCATTTGATTACTGCTTAATCTTATAGCCTGATGATGAAAAGCGTGGTTGTTTTATCAAGTGGCAGCTGGATCAAGAAACCATACTTCTGGATGACCTAGTTTAAGCAGTAATAAAAAACTAGACTGGATCGATTATGATGATGACGATGATTATTATTATTATTATTATTATTATTTTATTTAAGAAGTATAGATATTAATATGGATATTAATTAGATATAGAAATTCATATCTTCATTTATTTTAAATGAATATGTATACAAATCAGATATTAATTTTTAAATATTAATATAAATATAATTTAAATAATTAAATTTTATGATCATAAAATTTTTATTATTAAATAAATAATAAATCAAAATAATAATATATTATTATAATTATTTATTTTTTAAAAAAATTCATAAATAATGTATAAAATTAAATAAAATTATATATAAAATAAAATATTTAGATATTGATCAAATAATTATTTATTTATATTTATTTTTATTTTTTTTAACTAATATAAATATAAATATAAATATAAATATTAGGTAGATGCTTAAATTTTTATTCATATCTGAATAAATATGGATATGAAAATAGACCTAGACAAATGTTTTCTCTTGGCAAGGTTAAACTAAGTAAACCAAGATTTTATAAATTCTAATAGAAGTTATTTAACTGATTCAAATTGCTGAAGTCTGAAATAGTACATAACCTAGCAACCAAAGAGACAGCTCTCCTCATTGATTTGCTAAGATGCTTCATTAAATAATTTTTAAAATCATGCTTCTATTATCAGACTTCTAATGCATTCCCCTTTGTATAAACTTCAAAGATGATTAAGCGGTAATAATGGCCTACCCAAAGTCCAATTTCTCAAAATACGGATCAAAAAGAGTTTTTCTTTTTTTAAAAAAAAAAACAAAGCATCAAAGACTGGATTTTCAAAGTGGGCTTTAAAGTCCTATTTTTGAAACTGGACTTTAATGTAATGTTATTGGATGGTTCTGTAGCTCAAATGGATCCAAGCTACAAAATGACATGAATAAAAGACACAAGACAGACCACTTTGGGACACTCCACTTAAATCAGCTTCTACACCAAAGCTGAAAAGTTTTAAGCGTAGCAAGCAAGCAATTCCTGTAGAAGATTTTAAGATTGTTAAGGCAGCCTTTTTGTAAATAAAATTTTAAGAAAAATATTTTCTATACCATGAATTATGTAGCTCCACAAACATCACCCATGGTGATTTGATTCACGAGCATGCAGGCCTGAAGCAAAAAAAACAAATTTCTCTAACACCGCATGTGGGCGGCCTTGCACGCTCGTGAACCACCGCAATCGGTGTCCATGAAGCTGAACCATCTAAAGTATAGAAAGTATTTTTCAAATTTTAAATAGGCTAACTTCGAAACAATGACCAAACTAAACATAAATTTTAGTATACAACTAATATTTGTCTCACCCAATTACTAAAGACAAGGATATAGAACGCCATCATCCGATCTGTTTTGAGCCCTGATTCAACATCATCAGGTTAGACTAGTACAGAAATAACAAGCAGAAGGGAAAAAAGTACAATGTATGTGCACACATTCGGGATTTTATTTCCTCCTTTTCTCCCACTCTTGGGGGCACCAGTCAAACAGTTTAGGGGTCAAGAAGCTGAACTGAGCACACGTGCAGCTGACGAGAATATTTCCAACAATAAGATCAAGAGCAAATATCAGAATTTGTGACTTGTATTTGTTAAGTTTCTACAACAACTAGCAGCTTCTACAACTAGCAGGATTTCATGGGCAGCGAGCTCTCCAAAAGATACTTCACACAAAACTGGTCACTGCCCAATTATCCACTAATTGCCATTCACACTTCCAATTTACCAAGCTCCTCCTCTTCTCGTCTCGGAAAAAATGCGCCACAGATACGTTATTCCAATGTGCCAAGAACAATAAAATTCTGCCGCTGCACCCGAGGAGAAAATTCTGAAGGGACTATAGCAGCATCACAATGCTTTCTACTTTCCATTCCAATGGTTTAAATACAAAATTAAGGCCCAGAACCAGGATTCATGTCATGTTGGAACCCATGTCACCTGCACATCATACCTATTAAACATCACAAGCCCAGTCTCAACTACAAAATAAAGCATACACAACACGTACCTGCTCGACCTTTTGGTGGAATATGATGTAAATCTCTCTACGGAGGCTCTCCAAATCCCTAGCGTATTCTGTGTGTTCCTCCTGTGACATCAGCTTATCCAGATGCTCCCTCATTCTCTCCAAGACTTCATCTAGACTGCAGAAATCTTTGAAATCTAAAGCCTTGGTGGAGGTAAGCTGGAGTAGACTCCTAATAGCCATCAAAGCCTGCATGAAACACATGTCTGAGTACATAAGACGGTCATTAGAGAACTTAAGTCATAATCCATGAACTTTATATTTTGAAAGAATAACTAATATAGTTAAAATTAAATCCTCGGATTCTAAAAAAGCAGGTAACTAAGGAAACAAACACATGCTTCACGGAAAAAAAACAAATAACATGAGGGAAGCTTGCAGCTATTTCATGACAATCACAATCCAAAAACCACCATTAGTAACTTGATTATACAAAAGGCTATTATTACACTAATCCCTTAAGGTTTACTAGTCTACAAACTGCGCAAAGTCATTCCATAAATACCACCCGAATCTTCTTAAAACAAAACTATGAATTATTACCAAGTATTTCAAAAACCTCTTCCTTTGTCACTTAAGGACAAACCTCAAGAGTAAATAATTATTCAAAACTGGACTAATGGTCAAGCATATATTGAATTTGAGTACATGCAATGAAACCTCAGTCTAATATAAACCTGTAAAGATAATTAAAATGTTTGCATCCGGTTTCTTGGGCATTTCTTTTATCTGGTCTCATCAGCTATGGTCTTTTGAGAAGAAAGTTTCTCTCTTTAAATGGGAATTTCCCAGTTGTTGACAAAACGAGCTTTGACTTCTCAAAAAGACTTGTCTTTAAACTAAAATAATCTACAAGCTAGTGTAGAAAAGACAACTCATTTTATAAAGAAATCTGCTGCACGGCCGGAACAATAGTCAACAATGTGTACACAATTACCAAAGAAAATAATAATCTATATAGTTAAAAATAATTTTTATAACTCCTGCAGTTCCAGGAGGAATATTTGTTTTAACTTTACAACTCCACTGTTCAGAAAAAGCAATCAGACAATCCATATTTCTGTTTCTTTCCATAACAGTTACATTTTTTGTAAGTTGTTTAAATTCCCTTTTACACCTCCCCTTCACAATCTCATATTATTCTCTCTCACCAAACTAATAGCCCATATTCACATGCATCAATCTCGGTATCAACCATGTGCATATTATGTTCCAATTTAATAGTCATTATGAAAGGCCACAGACATACCTTCTCCTGAAGATCAAGGTCAGGGACAGATGTTAAATCAACAACAGCCTTCAAGAAGAGGCGATCACTAAGGAAAGAAAGTTCAGCATTGTCTGCATTTCCTAATTGATAGTCTGCTAAATCTGCAACTAAGAAAACAGCCTTCTTCTGAAGGCGAATATCCATGCTAGAGTTGGTCATTATATCCTGCAAAATAGAATTATTACTCAAGATCACCATACCTGAAATTTATAACCAAAATTAGTCATGCCATTATTTACCTGAAGCATTATATTTCCATCCTCTGAATAAAACAATTTCTGACCAACTTCGTTATTTCTGATCAAAGCTGAAGTGGCATATAATGCCTTTATGGCTTCTTCTGTAAAACTGGAGTTCACCATCTTCATCAATTTTGTCAGTGCTCCATATGCAAGGATCTAATACAACATAAAATAATGATTCAAGAGAAGCACTAAGGTGCCAACAAGGACAGAGACAGCAAGGGTTTAAGTAACAAAAAAGGCCAGAGAAAGAAATCAACGAAATCAAATATACAAATTAGTAAAAGAAATTACTCCAGCATTGAAACATTCCACATATATATGTAACTATATAAATTGGCAGGAGAATCATTCATAGCACAGATCTAAATAACAAACTCTGAACCATTCGATGCTACCAACTTGCATGGTAACAATATTCTCCAAATTATTCAAAAGAAGGATAGCTCAAATCTCTGTCACTGCAAGCAGTGAGTTGGTAACTACTTGGATTCATGTATTGACGTATATCAGAGTGATAAATACATGTGCACTATAAAATTGAACTTCTTTGGCGCAAGCTGTCACACCGAGGAATCTGTCCTCCAGAGAAAGTATTGTAAATCCGAATGAGCTCAGAACTTCTTTGCCCCAACTCAACCACCCCGCCCCGCACCCCCAACAAAAATAAAATAAAATAAAATTAAAAAAAAAAAATAAAATAAAATAAAATTAAAAAAAAAATACTGTATCAAACCGCTACATCTATCCCTCAAGATAGCATTAAGCATGAATGCCCAAATCAGACACCTTCCACTCCCTCTTATACTTCAGTTTTTCATGAACCCCTTCCTTTTGTTTCTTTTGTACCCCATGAACTACCAGCACTAGTATGCCTAAAGTATTCCCCTTTAACAATGTAAACCTAGATGTTGCACCAGTATCTTCATAAGAACCACTCGGAGATCAAACTTCTTATCACCAATTCTGAAGACTTACTCTTCAAGTTTGAAATCATACCTTTCTTCATTCAACTACTGAATATATCCCAGCAAAAAATGTCAGAAGTCCATTACTTCCACTAGTACTCTTTGTACCACATCTTGTGCTCTAACTTCCATGTGTAACTCTCGGACAAGGGAGCCATCTTTCAACATATACGTGTTTTTTCAAAATGCAAACTGTGTAACTAAATAAGCCCCACTTTTAAATTGGAAGAAACAGAGACATAAATAATCAAAGACGTGTCAAGCAATAGGAGAGTGATCTGAAGCTGGCCTCATGCCTAATTCAATGGAGGGTATCCAGCGTCTCAATGTGAAACCAGCCTAGAATTATCATGTTTGTTCTCACGCCTACAAAATTTATTGCATTGATCAAGGTATGACAACAACAACATAAGAAATATGGATAATGGGATAGTATTCGGACAAGAAATTTTTGTTGGATATTTGTGAAAGTAAATGTTTTGAGTTATTTCATTAAAGAAAAGAAGATAGGCATGGTATACAAATATACAATAGATAATAAAGAACAAAAATTGGTAAAGTAAATGTTTTAAGTTATTTCATTAAAGAAAAGAAGATGGGCATGGTATATAATAGATAATAAAGAACCAAAATTGGCATTGTAAAATTATAACTTCATACAGGTGGTGAAGGAAACAAAAAATATGTTTGTATAAACATTTAAAATGTCCATATGGGATACAAGTCATCAGTCGGTTAGAATTTAACAGAAAACCAACAGTAAATAAATGCCAAACCAGAAACAAGAAATTGATCAATAAAGTCAACAACAAATAGAAAATGCATAAACAGGGATAAAGTGTGGTTGATTGCCTGATTTTGGACAAGTGCATTATTCTGACTAGCTTTCCCTAGAATCCAGGCAGACGTGGTCCGTATATCTGGATCAGAGTGATGGAGTTCTTGAATCACTGCAACAAGGCCACCGAGATTGTCGAGATCTGATAATCATATAGTACAGTGCCTCAGTTGGCTACAATTGAGAATAGAACAGCCAATTATGCAGAATTGCACATATATAAGTTCCGAAAAACACAGTTCAGTAGTTCTCTACCCACAAGGAGGGCATTGCCATTCTTTAAAATCAGCAATATCCAAAAGATAATTGCTTTATATGACATGGTGTTCATACAGAGCTAGACAAGTGGGATATAATTTACTTTTATGGTGGCAAACACAATTGAGAAAATGGGTCTTTATTGATAGCGGAGTCCAAGAAAACTTGTTGTGGTGAGGACTATAACTAAACTAGAGCAACTTATTAGCAACTCTTAACTGCTTTCAAATTTCCAGAGAATACAAACCTTTACATTTGCATGCTTCTGTATAGATGCACAGAAGCACAAACAAAACATTCAAGGAGCAATCACAACCTTTGGATATTATTGACTTGATCTTGACCACACGAATACCCTCCCAATTCCAACTGTCCTATGAATACTCTCCTAGTTTGCTAAATTCTAAGCATGACCCACACACTTAATTGAGAAGACCATGAAGAGAAACTAGGGCTGCAACTGGATTGGATTGACTCACTTTAGATCTGGAAATGATCCAGAAATAATCCAGTCAAATCTCAGTTCTTAAACCAAACCAGAAACAATCAAAACTGATCCAAAACCAGTAAGTACAAGTTTTGCAACTCTCCTTGAATATAAAAAAATTAATTTTCTTGAAGTAGTAAAAAAATTAATGTAGTGAGTCAAAAATCCATGTAATTATTATAATTTATATGTCGTTATCAATCAAGTTTATGTAGAAAAGATTGTGAATAATGTCCACATGTTGCTTACAATTAATACTTTTTTTGCATAATATGTTTAAGATATTAATAGGTAATCAATTTATTCATGATTATCAACATTTGTAGTTGTATTACATTTACCTAATGTCACCTGTAAAACCCAATGGATTGACCCCCCCCCCGAAAAAAAAAGAAAAAGAAAACACCTAAGCTGATCCAGCCCAAATAAAAATGGATTGGGCTTTTTGACCTAATTCAGCTATGGATTGGATTTGGAGTGTGCCATTTCCTGATCCACCCAAATCCAGTAGCTGTCAAATTTCTAATGCATCTTAGACCTAAATGTCCTGCTATGTGGAATTTTTCTCCTGAAGCAACACACTCTCGTAAGACTTCCATAAGCAGCATCAGCAGAAGAACCAAACTTCACAGCAGAAGAAACAAGTTTTAAGATACATTTTGTCAGAGTCCAAATGTAAGTTTACCATTGGCATTATCAATCGGCTCAACAAGAATCAACAGCTCATTCAATGCACGCTGCCGATCTTCCAAAGAAATAGAAGAATTATTCAAATCACTAATTGCGGTTTGCATCAACTCTGCATCTGATGGCATCTTTAATCTCTCCATCAATTCCTGCAGTACCATGGTACGATAAGGGATGTGCATATCAAGTAGCAATATGTTATAAATGACAATTATAGAATCAATACTTGAAATTAACAGAAACCAAGTACATAACTAAGAAACTCCACAAAAGACAATTCTATTTAATATTAGATCCTTGATAGAAGTCACTAAATTTGTCTCCCATAATATCCACAGCATTCTGTTATGTGATGCATGTATCCATCACAGCTCTGTCCACATTCCAAACTTTGAAAAGAAGTAGAGAAGGGAACTGCTCTATCCACATTTCAAGCTTTTAAAAGTAGTAGAAAAGAGAACAGCATGTTTCATAGAGCTTCTAATTATGTAATCTCTTTCATCAAAGCTCTATGTTTGCGCATATGTGAGTATATGTACACTGCTGATGGTGATGGAAACTTACTACACAAATCATCCACAAAAGATAGAGGATTGTGCTTCGATTTGCATCTATGGTTTGTACTATATCTTGAAGTTGAAAAACTAGCTCTCCATGTATACATACATATATCCATAGATACAAACATGGTTTGCCGAACCATCCCGAATTGGACAGTTCACGGTGTGCCAAATCATACCTATAGCCTACAAGTGTAGTTCATGCATTCAATTCAAAACACCAGCAAAAATGGAGGAAGGGAGAAGGAAAGAGAGAAAGAGAGACAAGGGGAAGGGAAGGAGAGGAAAAAGCTGGCGGTGGCTACCGGAGGGCTGCTGAGGCCCTTGGATGATCGAACATGGAGGAAGAGAGAGAAAGAAAGAGAGAGGGAGAGAAACAGAAGGAAAGGGAGGCTGGTGGTGGCCGTCAGAAGACAGTGAAAGCCTTCAGAAGGGATCCCCCCTCTCAGGGCACTTTCGCTGGTTCAAAGCAGACCCCAAAGGGGATTCTGGACCTTACAAAAGCCTCCATAGCCTCCCCCTCCTTCCATTTCTCTCTCCCTCCCTCCATGGTTCAGTCATCTAAGGGCCTCCACGGCCCTCCGGTAGCCACCGCCAGCATCTCCACTGACCTCCCTCTCCTTCCCTCCCCCCCCCTCTCTCTTTCTGTTTTCCGCTATGGTTCTCCCTCTCCTCAACTTCTTTGTCATGTCAATTCCAAACCAAAATGGTCTGATATAGGGACGTACCAAACTATACTGCCAGCTAGTAGGCATAGGATTTGGTTCCAATTGTGCTTTCCTTGGATACAAAGATATAAACATACACATACAGAAAGGGAAGGGAGAGAGCACTACTCTCAAGACCAGTTGGGATTTCATCTATTTTGTGCTCAGTTGCTATGACCCCCAAAGCATATGATTTTTGGTTTTTAGGCAATATGGACATTGTAGATCATGCTTCATGGTGTGGATATTCATTGTAAATGGGTTATGATTGATTTATCTATGCATATATATATTCAACTGGACTCTGTCACTTGGAATTTGTCTCAACAGTGAAAGCAGTTCCTTACATTAAACCTTACCTTCTTCTTTCTTCATCTAGATGCTCTCTATGTCCATGGGAGCCCTAAAGGACTGTTCTCTCTTCGCACCATTTTAAATTGTTTCAATCTCTCTACCCACAACTAGCCAGTCTGAAGCTAGGCCCTTCTCTAGTCAAAGCTACTTACATGGAATTTGACACCAATTCAAAGGCTTAATATTAGGATCTGAACTCATTATAGAACATTCACAGAACTTTAAGCTTCGCATCTTGATCCATAAGAACAAGGGTGACCTCATATAGATGTCACACAACCGTTGGCTATGGTCAAGATAAATACAACTATGTGAGAAATATGGAAAGGGTAAAATTTATCTCCAGCCCCAAAAGGTGTGGTATCAAGGAGTACCGTTACAGTGTACCATAAGTGCATTATGAGTGACACCCTAGTCCGAGAAGGGTATAAACATATGAAGGTGTATGTACAAAAGTACAGATGTATTTATGCACCTATGGACATGAGCTATTGTACTTTGACCACATGCACCAATGGAAGTAGGAAAGGAACAAATCTAGAAATAAAATTTCCGATACACTGTGGTAGGAATTCTGCACCTAAATTTTTACAGGGATGTGCTGTGTGCCAAACAAGAGAAGGGCATACATCCCCATGAATTTTATTTTCCATGTTTTCATAAGTGCCAATAGAATAATGCCATGCCCTGGAGACATGTATGGATATCCCAATTTGGGCACTTAAATATTATTATTTGCAATCATGTCCATCATATCACACTTGCAGCTTAATTCACAAAGTTTACAGATATGCACCTACGATTCCAATACTATAATGTTTCTTGCAGCTTCAAGTGATACCATAGAGATACTTAGTAAAATGCTACCTGGTGGTGTAATGCAATCGGCTACAATATACCGCAATAATGGTGCACTAACACTGTAATGATCAGGTGACTCCAACATACCATGATAGTGGTGCACTAACACTAGTGAAAGAACCCTGTGCATTTCAAACATGAATTGCCTAATACATGCTTCAAACAAATTCATAATAATCAGTTAGATCTTTCAACAATATAACCTAAGCACTTGGCATGGGTTCCAAGTGTCCAGGTGCCCATGGGTTTCGACACTATAATCCCTAGAAACCATGAAAGAGGGAAACATTTATATAACACAAATTATTAAAATAAAAATATTAATTAATACGCTGACTGCTGTGTGACTTTACTAGTTGGTGGAACTTTTAATGAAGCAAACTTACATACATGTATATGTGACAATTCGCTAGTAGAGTCTGGACAATTTCCACTAGTATTATTCAGTAATAACATACTTCAAGTAGATGATATTGCAACGAGGTGGTTTTGAACCGGACACTCCAAACTAAGTGCCAAGTACTGACATTTTTGGATGATACAAGAAAGGTGGTTTCTTTTTTGTAGTATCACAAAAGTGTTGCGCCATATCACTCCAAATGTTCACACTTTGGAATTCCAAAAACTTAAGTATCCAAGCAACATAGTTTGGAGAACCCTTGGAGCAATAACTGGTTTCGAGAAGAGTATATCACTAAGAGCAGAACTGAGGTCATATAACCACATATAATTAGTAAAAAAAAAAATCAGTTATATCACTAAAGGCAAAAGTGAGGTCATACAACCGCATACAATTAATAAACAGATAATCAGACTGATGTAAAACCAAAAGAAAATAAAGAAATAAGAAAGAAAATTAAAACAAAGAAACAAAGATTCAAAGCCTGGATTCAGGAATTCAATTAGTCAATCAATTGTTTAGGTCCATCTTCCTCCACACACACAGATGGAGCCTTTAAATAGAGAAACAAAAAACAACCTAATAGGATTCTAATAGCTGACTTGAAATCCAATAGAACTCCTCTTACTAAATTCTAATAAAATTAAAAGATCCAATTTAATAAAATAAAAAATAAAATAAAAATCCTAAATAAATCCTTAATTGAAATTAGGGTTAGGATTTCGATGCTTCTTTCTAACATATGTGCGCAAACCCTGATTCCTATCATTTCCTCCTAGCTGAAAAGAACTAGACTCTGACGAGGAATTAATATAAGCTTCTGAAACGTCTTGATCAATGCATCGAGATCTTCTTCAAGTATCCAAATAGCATCTGAGTCTGGACAGTTATGCCATTTGATCAAAAATCGACGAAATCCTCCATCAGCAGTAGAAACAATCTCATCCATGATAACACGTTCAATTCGATCTGATGAAGATGGTAAAAGTAATGAAAGAACTGAAACTGGCACTGGAGGAGACAGAGTATGATCCCTGCTATCACTTGCATGCATAGTAGGAGGCTCGAATGTGCCTCGATAAGGTAGCAAGTCCTCAACATTGAAAACTGGAGTAAATTTTAAATCAAAGAGTAATTCTATAAAATATGCATTAGGCCCAAGTATACAAAGAATACGAAATGGACCAATGGCTCGAGCATGTAACTTTTTGAATGAATTTCGAAAATAATATTTATAATGAATACGAACCTTCACATAGTCACCCTCATTAAACTCTTCTATTCTACGATGAGTATCAGCAACAAATTTATATTTTTCTGTACTCATGGCAATCTTTTGTCTAATTTCAGTATAAATATCATTAATGTATTTAGCAAAAGAAGTGGCAGACTCAGAAGTATGGTTATTCATAAATAAGAAAACAAGAGTAATGGATTGACGGGGATTGAAATCATAAATAATTTCAAAAAAGACTTTTATTAGTAGACCTATTTACTAAATTATTATAGATAATTTTTGTTGTAGGCAATGATAAATCCCACATCTCAAGTTTATTACCAACTAGACACCTAAGTAAATTATCAAGATTACTATTTACAATCTCTATTTGACCATTAATCTGTGGATGAAAGAATGAAAAAATATTTAAATTTGACTCAAATAGTTTACAAAGGATCTTTCAGAAATAACTCATAAATTTGATATTATAGTCGGATACTATAGAAGAAGGCAGATCGTGAAGTCAAACGACTTCCTTAAAGAACAACTTTGCAATAAAAGAAGCATCAAAATTCTTTTGACAAGAAATGAAATGTGCTATTTTCGATAATCGATCAACAACTAGAACTATGGTCTTCTTTACTACTTGTTTTCTCATTTCTTCATACTCTTTAAAATTCAACCTATAATATGGAAGATTAGATAACTATGATCCTAGGACTCATTCAATGTCATGCTGGATGTCATGCATGAGAGGTAGGCCATCGAATGTCTTCAAGGGTCATATCCTTAAACGCCTTTTTTAATTGCTTAATTTCAGGAGGTGGATTATCTTGAGAGTCTGAGGTCAGGTGAATCTCATTCCTAAGGAAGATAGCTAAAATTATCTCGAATTCTCCACTTTCTGTTTCAAATTCTTTATGAGACAAAGTGTGACAACTTTTTTGATTAAGAGGTTGAAGAGAGTTCTTATCCCCTTTAGTAAGTTTAGATACAACATTCGTAGAGCCCACTATCAATGACAAGCTTGCAGATCTTATTCTCACATTGGGCATGTGTAAAAAATGCTAGTATATTTTCAAGCCTCAGAGTCTGCAGGAGCGGTAACTATACCTCGCATGATATTAACACAACTTCATGATTCTTCATATTCTTCATCATACTCTTTTTCTGAATTAGCGGGTTCTAAAGGGTTAAAGTCTTCTCTATCATACTTATCTCTCCTATGATAATGAGAATTCTTTAAATTATTCGTAGAATGATGGATAATCGAAGAGGTTATTGTGTAAATCAGGGATGTCTGAAAAGACTGACTAGTATGTATGACATGACTCTGACCACCAGTAGGTTTAAAATTTCGTGAAGGAGATCGATGAATAGATTGATTACTAGAAAAATCATCTTTTGTTTGTGTATTCTTGACTCTCTTAGGGATAATTGGCGTTCTATCTACTGATCTATAAGATTTGTTATATCTATATGGCTATTTATTTGATTAGCATGAAACTTTCTAATCTCAGTATGAAATCGGTCTAATGACTGAAAAATTTGGTTTAAAGTTTCTTGGAAGGTTGTTTGGATATTTTTGATAGATTCAAGTATGTTTTTCAGATTACCAATAGTCATGATAGCAAAAAAAATTAATATTAATTAAATACTATATATACTTAAATTTTAGCTATGATGCTCATAGTAAAATTATAGGATCCAACTTATTATCTATGTTTCTGGTGCGTGCAATAATAAATTATATGGATATTTGATACAAGAAATAGCAAATATATGAAAAAAATATTATAAAGAGTAAAATAAAGACCTAAGCAATATAAATTATCCAAAGATTTTAAAAAAATTCAAAATTTAATGGAGAGATTGTACCTTTTACCAAATGAAATTCAATACCGCCATATGATGCAGGTTGAATTCAAGGGAGACCTCCCAAGTTTTTTTTTCTGTTTCTTTTCTTTTTTCTTCTTAATTTTATTTTTTGTTCTTCGTTTATTTTTCTTGGAGCTTTTACATCAATTTGTATAACGTTTTAAAACACTACCAAGAGGATATTTCAATCAAGCAGTTATAAAGATTCAATTTAAAACACATACATGCATGCCAATGTGAGTCACCTTAACCTAGGTACAAAAAGGAATTTCTTCATTAAAGTTCTATAAATCAGAGAAAGAAAGAATACAGGATCTAAAAGGAGGCCTAGTGCACAAGGCTCCCACCACTAAGAGGTCTGAAAAGGAGGGCAGACGTATGAAGCCTTACCCCACTACAGGGAGGTTGTTTCTATGTTTCAAACCCATGATACCTAGGTCACAATGGAGCAACCTAAGCATTGTGCCAAAAGGAGGAATATAGAAAATGTGAGACATAGTGTTCCCTTCATCTATTTAAACCAGAGACATTCTCCTTAAAGTTTCACTCCTTTCACGTGATATGCATGTTAATACATTTTTTCAAACAAGTAACTAATAAACTGCATGGTTAAGTCATGCAAAGCAAATCTTGTGGTTCCTCTCGGGTTAAACACACATTACCTTCACAATCCAAGCATTGCCTAGTTTGAGTATCAAGTAGACTCAACCTAGTCAAAGCCCAATTAATTTTCTTCTAGGTTAAATCAATTCAGCCCCTACTGTCAGCCTTGAGATCAGCTGAATGCAAATGTGCTTATGCATAACATCTCCAAATCGTTCATGGCTTTAAGAATCTAAGAACCAAAAAGGATAATCTTTTCAGTAGATAATTAAAGAAAATTACTGATAACAATAATTGGCCAAAAAAAAAGACCCTATAAAACCATCAAATGTGCATGCTCCAGCAACCACCTAGAAGGGTCTGTGCTGGTGGTCATTCACAGAAAGCCCAGCTATGGGTTTCCATGTTTCTTACTCAAATGATAAACAAGTAGAAACCACTTTATCAAGTTGAGAAGATAGCACACTTTAGAAGGCTGCAGATGCATATATCACCCATAATTTCTGTTCCCTGCCTGATGCTTATGTTTTGGCAAAAGATAGGTTGTGGCACTCAACTTTTATACTTCTGACATCAGTCTATACATGAAAACACATGTGCAAGTATGTATTTAAGTTCTGACAAAACTCAACACAGTTTCAACACTTTGCAAAAGCAGGTTGTTTTACAACTTTAGATTTCTTTTTTTTTTTTTTTAAATGATCAATTTGGTATTCACTACATGATAACACCTGGGTGAGATGGATAAGGTTTTAATAAAAAGGAATACAGTCATATAACTAGAAACAGATATGGCTTTTCTTCATGCCTAAAAAAAAAAAAAGTATTTAAAACTCACCAATGATTTGGGAAGATGTTGAAAGCCCATATAATTAACCTCTTATGCAGTCCACATGAACTTTATCATAATTCACATTTGAAAGATCTTAGACAATATGAGCAACCTCCCTATTCTAATTCTTGTAACAGAGAAGTTGTCAATTTTTCCCTTCCCACCTTTTTTTCAATTTTATTTTAGTTCATTTCTCAATTTTCTTATTCCTAATTTTCCATGAACTTAGCCCAAAATCAAATGTACTGGTATAGTATCCTGATCAAAGCATGCTTTAAACAAAGTTTCTTTTTTCCTTCAAGATGTCTTCTTCACTTAACAATCTACATGGTGGATCAAGACCGCTTTCTAATGAAGATTGAGACTGCAGAGTGCATAACCATGTGGATTGAAAATAACACCAAAAAATGGGACACTGACTACTTTTAGAACCGAAATGGGATATGGAAAAATATGCAACCATGCGACCACAGTTTGGATGCATGCTCGTTTGCTCCTTTCTCTTTTTTTTTTCCCCTAGTCTCCTCTTTTTAGCCGTTTCAAAGTTGACCTCAGAAAAAGTTGAGCCATTGGGTTCTCTAACCATCTAATGAAAGTGTCTCTATTCCACAAATCAAGTTGATTATGATTGATTGCACATATCACTTGCGAAGTGAAGCATAATAGTAATAACTAATTAACTTTATAATCATATATGATTCTTGATAATAGAAACCATGTCTATGACAACAGGTGATTATGAATAAGACACTCAGCACAGAAAACCTTATTTTACCGATATCATTGTTCCATATAATAGTCATACCTAATTAAATTTTGGCTATAGATACTTGCCATTAAATAGATTTTTCAATAGACAGTTAATGGCTAAAGATACCATGAGATCACCTAATAAAGATCTTGAGAGAACATTTCAATCCTATCACAGAAAATTTGTGGACGTAGAAGAGAGAGTTCGTTGTCATATTACTTTTTGACTTGCCAATCTTTTTTCTCATTT